>WNWK01007982.1:0-65000 GCA_009830355.1 Cherax destructor | reverse complement strand
TATTGTGGTTTAATGACTGGTATTAGTTTGGCTTTGTTTGTAGTTATCTTTGTTGTTTGTTGTGGTTAGTTGAGTGAGTTTGTGTTGTACAGTGTTCGCTAAACATTCAATACTAACACTCTCAACATTCCACGTCATCATATTCCCTGCCTCACCTTCATTATAACACCTGCCTCACCTTCATTATAACACCTGCCTCACCTTCATTATAACACCTGCCTCACCTTCATTATAACACCTGCCTCACCTTCATTATAACACCTGCCTCACCTTCATTATAACACTGCCTCACCTTCATTATAACACCTGCCTCACTTCATTATAACACCTGCCTCACCTTCATTATAACACCTGCCTCACCTTCATTATAACACCTGCCTCACCTTCATTATAACACCTGCCTCACCTTCATTATAACACCTGCCTCACCTTCATTATAACACCTTCATTATAACACCTGCCTCACCTTCATTATAACACCTGCCTCACCTTCATTATAACACCTGCCTCACCTTCATTATAACACCTGCCTCACCTTCATTATAACACCTGCCTCACCTTCATTATAACACCTGCCTCACCTTCATTATAACACCTGCCTCACCTTCATTATAACACATGCCTCACCTTCATTATAACACCTGCCTCACCTTCATTATAACACCTGCCTCACCTTCATTATAACACCTGCCTCACCTTCATTATAACACCTGCTCACCTTCATTATACACCTGCCTCACCTTCATTATAACACCTGCCTCACTTCATTATAACACCTGCCTCACCTTCATTATAACACCTGCCTCACCTTCATTATAACACCTGCCTCACTTCATTATAACACCTGCCTCACCTTCATTATAACACCTGCCTCACCTTCATTATAACACCTGCCTCATTACGTTCATTATAACACCTGCCTCACCTTCATTATAACACCTTATCATTATAACACCTGCCTCACCTTCATTATACACCTGCTATTATAACACCTGCCTCACCTTCATTATAACACCTGCCTCACCTTCATTATAACCCTTCATTATAACACCTGCCTCACCTTCATTATAACACCTTCATTATAACACCTGCCTCACCTTCATTATAACAGCCTTCATTATAACCCTTCTTATACATGCCTCACCTTCATTATATACACCTGCCTCATCTTCATTATAACATCCTGCCTCACCTTCATTATAACACCTACACTCACCTTCATTATAACACCTGCCTCTACCTCATTATAACACCTGCCTCACCTTCATTATAACACCTGCCTCATCTTCATTATAACACCTGCCTCACCTTCATTATAACACCTGCCTCACCTTCATTATAACACCTGCCTCACCTTCATTATAACACCTGCCTCACCTTCATTATAACACCTGCCTCACTTCATTATAACACCTGCCTCACCTTCATATATAACACCTGCCTCACCTTCATTATAACACCTGTCTCACCTTCATTATAACACCTGCCTCACCTTCATTATAACACCTGCCTCCCTTCATTATAACACCTGCCTCTTCATTATAATCCTGTCACTTCATTATAACACCTGCCTCACCTTCATTATAACACCTGCCTCACCTTCATTATAACACCTGCTTCACCTTCATTATAACACCTGCCTCACTTCATTATACACATGCCTCCCTTCATTATAACACTTCCTCCTTCATTATAACACCTGCCTCACCTTCATTATAACACCTGCCTCACCTTCATTATAACATCTGCCTCACCTTCATTATAACACCTGCCTCACCTTCATTATAACACCTGCCTCACCTTCATTATAACACCTGCCTCACCTTCATTATAACACCTGCCTCACCTTCATTATAACACCTGCCTCACCTTCATTATAACACCTGCCTCACCTTCATTATAACACATGCCTCACCTTCATTATAACACATGCCTCACCTTCATTATAACACCTGCCTCACCTTCATTATAACACCTGCCTCACCTTCATTATAACACCTGCCTCACCTTCATTATAACACCTGCCTCACCTTCATTATAACATCTGCCTCACCTTCATTATAACACCTGCCTCACCTTCATTATAACACCTACCTCACCTTCATTATAACACCTGTCTCACCTTCATTATAACACCTGCCTCACCTTCATTATAACACCTACCTCACCTTCATTATAACACCTGTCTCACCTTCATTATAACACCTGCCTCACCTTCATAATCTCTGCTCCTCTTATTCCTTGCCTACTGCTGTACCTCCTTCCCTCTTACCTACTTCCCTCCTACCTACTTCCCTCCTACCTCCTTCCCTCCTACCTACTTCCCTCTCTCCCTTCCCCCACCCATCCTCCCCCTGCTCTCCCTTTCACCCCTCTCTGTCCCACTCCTTCCCTTTCATCTTCCTTCCCTCACTTTCCCACTCTGAGTGTGACTTGGCCTCAGATTGTTTCCTCACTTGTACACTAAATAATTCATATTGAATTATTGTAGTGACTGACGCTGTGCAAGTGAACATCTATCCTATCCAGGTTGAACACTTCAATATTACCTCTCTACTTCTATCCAGGTTGATGGATTGAACACTTCAATATTACCTTTCTACTTCTATCCAGGTTGATGGATTGTACACCGAAGAAGTGTATTGCGCAGGGGCAACGTTTCCTCAGTCAAGATCCACAAGTGTTGCATACGTGTCTTATTCATGTAATTTTTGGGTGAAATTCTGTTCTGTTTCCTTCCATCTTCTCTCCCATGAACCCCACCTCACACCTTCCCTAACACACCCTCTAAGATATCTCTCTCTCTCTCTCTCTCTCTCTCTCTCTCTCTCTCTCTCTATCTATCTATCTATCTCTATCTATCTATCTCTCTCTCGCAACGAAAACTACACCTTGTTGTTTACTGGTTTACTTAGGTACACACTCCCTTGAGCAAGGAATCTGTTGCTTCTGGTAACTCGTGCACGTCTATGTAAGAGAGTACTGGTGGTCTGATACTGATCCTTGGGGAACCCCGCTGCTCACTCTTACTCAGCTTATTAATGAAGTTCATCTTTGGGGGATCCCCGCTCATTATTTTAATTATTATAATTATTATTATTAATAGTAGTTGTAGTAGTAGTAGCAATAATTTTTTTTTTAATTAACACATCGGCCGATTCCCACCAAGGCAGGGTGGCCCGAAAAGAAAACTTTCATCATCATTCACTCCATCAGTCTTGCCAGAGGGGTGCTTTACACTACAGTTATAAAACTGAACATTAACATTATTATTATTATTATTATTATTATTATTATTATTATTATTATTATCATTATTATTATTAATTATTATTATCGTTATTATTAATATTAATATCGTTATTATTAATTATTATCGTTATTATAATATTATAAATATTATTATAGGTCAAAGCGCTGAGGAGAAACTCAGGACTGATCAAAAACGACGTAGATCCAACACCTTGGAACAACACTGATTCACTATGGGTTCCAATTTATGAATCACTATAATTAACAATTATAACTATGATTAACTGTTATTCATCTGTAATTATCCGTTTGATTGTACTATAGCGCTTGGTTCCATATCTTAATTTTCGGAAATTTGACGCGAAATAGACCTCTTCATGGTATGTGTGTGTACTCATCTATTTGTGGTTGCAGGGGTCGAGTCATAGCTCCTGGCCCCGCCTCTTCACTGATTGCTATTAGGTCCTCTCTCCCTGCTCCATGAGCTTTATCAAACCTCGTCTTAAAAGTATGTTCCACTTCCTGGCAACACTATGGCTGAATAAATACTTCCTAACGTCCCTTTGACTCATAGGAGTCTTCAACTTCCAATTGTGACCCCTTGTTTCTGTGTCCCCTCTCAGGAACATCCTGTCTTTGTCCACCTTGTCAGTTTCTCGCAGTATTTTATATGTCGTTATCATGTCTTCCCTGACCCTCTTGTCCTCCAGTGTCGTCAAGCCGATTTCCCTTAACCTTTCTTCGTAAGACAAACCCCTTAGCTCTGGGACTGGTCTTGTTGCTAACCTTTGCACTTTCTCTAATTTTTTGACGTGCTTGACCAGGTGTGGATTCCAAACTGGTGCTCCATACACTTGACGTATATGGTGTACAGAGTCTTGAACGATTTCTTACTGAGGTATCGGAACGCTATTCTTAGGTTTGCCAGAAGCCCGTATGCTGCAGCAGTTATCTGGTTGATGTGTGGCTCAGATATGCTCAGTATTATACTCACCCTAAGATCTTTTTCTTTGAGTGAGGTTTGCAGTCTTTGACCACCTAGACTATACTCTGTCCGCGGTCTTCTTTGCCATTCTCCGATCTTCATGATTTTACATTTGGCAGAGTTAAATTCAAGGAGCCAGTTGCTGCACCAGGTCTCTTTGTAGTCCTGCCTGATCCTCGACCGATTTAATTCTCCTCATTAACTTCACATCATCTGCAAACAAGGACACTTCTGAGTCTATCCCTTCCGTTATGTCATTCACATATACCCCTCTCGTCACAGGCGCCCACTCTGACACCTCGCCACGTACCATGACTCGTTGTTGCCTCCCTGTCTGATCCATTGCAGTGCCTTTCCTGTTATGCGTGTCTGATCCTCTAGCTTTTGCATTAACCTCTTGTGAGGAACTGTGTCGAACGCCTTCTTGCAGTCCAAGAAAATGCAGTCTATCCACCCATCTCTCTCGTGTCCTACTTCTGTTACCCTGTCATAAACCTCCAGTAGATTTGTGACACAGGATTTTCCTTTCCTGAAACCGTGCTGGTTGTCGTTTATAAGCTTGTGTCTTTCTAGGTGCTCCACCATCTCCTCCTGATGATTTTCATGACTTTGCATACTATACACGTCAGTGACACAGGTCTGTAGTTTAATGCCTCGTGTCTGTCTCCTTTCTTAAAAATTGGGACTACATTAGCCATCTTCCATATCTCAGGTAGTTGCCCAGTTTCAATGGATGTATTGAAGATTTTTGTTAGTGGCACACACAGCATCTCTGCTTCCTCTCTAAGGACCCATGGAGAGATGTTGTCTGGTCCCACCGCCTTTGAGGTATCAAGTTCACATGGCAGCTTCTTCACCTCCTCCTCGGTTGTGTGTATTTCATCCAGCACTTGTTGGTGTACCTCCCTATTCTGAATTCCTGAAGTCCTTCCTGTCTCCTCTGTAAATACTTCTTTAAATCTCATGTTGAGCTCCTCACATACCTCTTGGTCGTTTCTTGTGAACTCCCCACCTTCCTTCCTCAGCCTGATTACCTGGTCCTTGACTGTTGTTTTCCTCCTGATGTGGCTATTCAACAGCTTTGGGTCAGATTTGACTTTCGGTGCTATGTCATTTTCGTATTGTCGCTGAGCCTCCCTTCTTATCTGTGCATATTGGTTTCTGGCTCTTTGGCTAATATCTTTATTTTCCTGGGTCCTTTGTCTTCTGTACTGTTTCCATTCTCTAGTGCACTTAGTTTTTGCCTCCCTACACCTTTGGGTGAACAAAGGACTCGTTCTGGTCTTCCCATTATTTCCGTTTCCCCTGGGAACAAACCTTTCCTCTGCCTCCTAGCATTTTGTTGTCACATAGTTCATCATTTCTTTTACTGGTTTTCCTGCCAATTCTCTCTCCCAATGAACGTCTTGCAGAAAGTTCCTCATGCTTGTGTAGTCCCCCCTTTTGTAGTTTGGTTTTTCCCATCCTATTCCTGTTACCCTCTCCACTTGTAGCTCAACTATGTAATCAAAGCACATAACCACATGATCTCTAGCTCCAAGGGGCCTTTCGTACGTGATATCCTCGATGTCCGAACTATTCATGGGGAATACTAGGTCAAGTCTTGCTGGATCCTCACCTCTCTCTCTGGTAGTATCCCTAACATGTTGATGAATGAGGTTTTCTAGTACCACATCCATCATCTTGGCTTTCCATGTTTCGGGACCCCCATGGGGCTCCTGGTTTTCCCATTCAATCTCCTTGTGACTGAAATCACCCATAACTAGTAATTTTGCTCTCCCCATGTGAGCTCTTCTGGCCACCTCGGCTAGTGTGTCTACCATTGCTCTGTTGCTCTCGTCGTATTCTTCTTTTGGCCTCCTGCAGTTCTGTGGCGGGTTGTACATTACTGCAATTACCACCTTATGGCCCTCAGACTAAATTGTTCCTATGTAGTCCCTTTAGCCCATTCCATCCATTTCTTCCATTTCCTCAAATCCCCACCAGTTTTTAATGAGCAATGCAACTTCTCCCCCACCCTCTGCTCCCTCTATCTTTCCTGAGGAAAGATAACCGGGTGGAAAGATTTCATCTGTTATCATCCTGGTGAGTTTCATTTCTGTGAGTGCTATTATGTCTGGGGATGTCTCCTTGATTCTTTCATGCCACTCCTCACGCTTATTTGTTATACCATCTGCATTTGTATACTAAACCTTCAACTTCTTTTCTAAAACTGTGGTCTGGGGGGTACGTTGGGGTTGGGGAAGTGGGAGACCTGATGAGGAACTATGGGTGGTTGGTGTGAAGGTGGAGTTTGTAATGAGGTATGTGGGGGCAGTGGGTATGGCATGTGTGTTTTGGGTTAGAATGTTTGGTTGCATTGGGGTTGTCTTGGTTGGGGGGCTTCTGTAGGTGGTTGTGTGCATGTGTGTGTGTGTTTTGTGTGTGTGTGTGTGTGTGTGTGTGTTACCATCCTGTCCTAGGCACATGTCGATTAGATACTAGGCCTGTTGTATATGTGTGTACTCACCTAATTTTGTGTGTGTGAGTGTGTGTGTGCGCGCGCGTGTTTGTGTGGTGTGTTTATTGTATGTGTATTGTGTGTGTGCTCACCTAGTTGTGGTTGCAGGGGTCGAGTCATAGCTCTTGACCAGCCTCTTCACTGGCCGTGTGTGTGTGTGTGTAGTGTGTTTGTGTAGTGTGTGTGTGTGTACTCACCTAATTGTGGTTGCAGGGGTCGTGACTCAGCTCCTGGCCCCACCCTTCACTGATTGTTACTGGGTCTTCTCTCTAACTGCTCCATGAGCTTTATCATACCTCGTCTTAAAGCTATGTATGGTTCCTGCCTCCACTACATCACTTGCTAGACTATTCCACTTCTTGACAACTCTATGGCTGAAGAAATACTTCCTAACATACCTTTGACTCATCTAAGTCTTCAACTTCCAATTGTGACTCCTTGTGTCTGTCTCCTGTCTGGAACATCCTGTATCTATCCACCTTGTTTATTCCACTCAGTATTTTGTATGTCGTTATCATGTCTCCCCTAACCTTCCTGTCCTCCAGTGTTGTCAGGTCGATTTCCCTTAACCTTCGTATGACATCCCCCTTAGCTCTGGAACTAACCTTGTCGCAAACCTTTGCACTTTCTCTAATTTCTCGACATGCTTGACCAGGTGTGGGTTCTAAACTGGTGCTGCATGCTCTAGTATGGGCCTGACGTACACGATGTACAGTGTCTTGAACGATTCCTTGCTAAGGTATCGGAACGCTATTTTCAGATTTGCCAGTCGCCCATATGCTGCAGCAGTTATCTGGTTGTGTGCTTCCGGAGACGTGCTCGGTGTTATACTCACCCCAAGATCCTTCTCTTTGAGCGAGGTTTGCAGTCTTTGGCCACCTAGCCTATACTCTGTCTGCGGTCTTCATTGCCCTTCCCCGATCTTCATAACTTTGCATTTGCCGGGGTTAAATTCGAGAAGCCAGTTGCTGGGTCAGGTGTCCAGACAAGGTGTGTGTGTGTACTCACCTAATTGTGGTTGCAGGGGTGTGTGTGTGTGTATGTGTTTGTATGTGTGTACTTACATATATATATACTTACCTTCTAAAATATGTGGCTGCAGAGGTGTGTGTGTGTGTGTGTGTGTGTGTTCACTTAGTTGTGGTTGCAGTGGTGTGTATGTGTTTGTATGTGTGTACTTACATATATATACTTACCTACTAAAATATGTGGCTGCAGAGGTTGAATCTCAGCTCCTGGCCCCTACTATTCAGTAGCCGCTACTGGCTTCACTTTTTGTACCTCTATCACTCCACTGTCCGGGTCGTTTCATAACCTGACGTCACTAAGGTTAAAGAAATGCTTCCTAACATCCTTGCATTTTAAACTAACAACTGTGCCCTTGTATTCTTCTTTTCCGCCTCTCAAGCAATCAGTGGCGGTTCATCCTTCAACTGATCTCAGTATTTTGTACGTTGTTACGTCCCCTAACTCTTGTTTGTTCCATTGTGAAACAACTTAAACCAAGGAACATTTTCCTTTACTCATCTCGACAAGTGCCTTTGACAATCAGTAACTAATATAATAGGCCAAGTATATATATATATATATATATATATATATATATATATATATATATATATATATATATATATATATATATATATATATATATATATATAAGAGAGAGAGAGAGAGAGAGAGAGGGGGTTACTGTCTGTTGTTTACACTTCAAACCTTTTTTTTATCGCCCTGGCTGTCTTCAAGAAGGCACTTGACAGGCACCTAAAGTCAGTACCTGACCAACCGGGCTGTGGTTCGTACGTCAGTTTGCGTGCGGCCAGCAGTAACAGCCTGGTTGATCAGACCCTGACCTACCACTAGGCCTGGTCTCAGACATGGCCGCGGGGGCGTTGACCCTCGATAACCTCTCCAAGTATACTCCAGGTATACGTCTTAAATTTCATTAATTGGCATTGTAGTATATCATAGTTGGTTACTGTTTTTTTATTATTAGACGACAATATAACCTACCGAAATCTTACATAACCTAACTTCTATGATATTCTTTACACCACAAAATTATCTTGCTAGTTGCAGTGTGCAACAGCGTCCACTGGGGAACCAGCACTCCACAGGCAGCTCCTCACTTCTAATTAAAACCCACTCTGGTTTGTTTTGCAATAAAACTCAGCTGTAAACACGCCATTATTGTTATCTGGTTCTCTGTATTTTAAGAACCTCTGCTATTATTGTTATCTCGTTCTCTATTCTGAGAACTATGGCTATTTTTACGAGGAAGATTTAGAAAGATCATATTACAGTTCTCGTTTCTGTAAGTCTTGAGTAATATACCCCTACCATTGTTTACATCGTGCCTATCACTTTCTGTTGAGAGAGAGAGAGAGAGGGAGAACAATGAAGACATACACGAAGGAGGGAGGGACGGAGGGAAAGGAGGGAGAGAGGGAGAAAGGGAAGACAAATACAAGGAAGAACAAAGTTATCAACCTGTACAGGTGACCTGGACAAGACAGCAATACAGGTGACCTGCACAAGACAGCAGTACAAGCGACCTGCATTAGACGGCAGTATAAGTGACCTAGATAACACAGCAGTATAGGGGACCTGGACAAGACAACAGTACAGGTGACCTGGACAAGACAGTACAGGTGACCTGGACAAAACAGCAGTACAGGTAACTGGACAAGACAACATTACAGGTGACCTGGACAAGACAGTGTCTTCATGTTACTCTCAATTCAAAAAGACTGAAAATTCCTCCCCAGGGCAGTGACCCCAGGGCAATGAGCCCAGGGGCAGTGACCCCAGCATCTATTTTTAGACCCGACAATTTCCGCACAGGAGAGACATTTGCGTTTAATGGGCATTTATGCACAAGGGACTTTTACATGCGAGAAGAGAGAGAGAGAGAGAGAGAAGAGAGAGAGAGAGAGAGAGAGAGAGAGAGAGAGAGAGAGAGAGAGAATGTTTACACAATAGACATTTCTGCACAAGAGAGACACATGTGCTTAAGAGATTGTTTACATACGAGAAATATTAAAACACGAGAGACTTTTACACTCAAGATTTTATCAACATTTTACATAAAAGGTCCAAAAACAATATTTTTTGAGAAATTTAAGTTTGACACCTGCGGTTTGATTGGTGCGATTAGTTTAAGGTTAGAGACTTTAGAACGGTCGGTTAGACTGGATCTAAACTATTTACCACCAGTCAAGAACACCTTCAACTTAAATATTGGAATTAAATTGATCTCTCAGAGATGCACACTTTCTGATGTATATACCCCAAGTCACTCCAGTGGGTTGGTTTACAAGGTTTCAAGCCTACTGACTACACGAGGGTCGTTGCGTGTAAAATATTTACCACCACTTAAGAATAGTTTGACTCCAGGTAAAGAAACTTTTCAATTTGTACAATCAGAAATTTTTGGTTAATATGTTTTTTTTTTCCAGATCAGTTTAACAGGCTAAGAGGTGTTATCCTAAGTCAGCTCATTTCAAAGCCCAGCATTATTTAAAGTATACTACCACACCCCAGGATGCCACCCAAAACAGTCGATTAACACCTAGGTATCTACTTACTGCTAGGAGAACAGGGGTAGCAGGTGTAAGGGAACATAACCCAACGTTTCCACCCTGGACACTGTAAGCTGAGTGCGCTCCCAACCGAGCCACGCGAATTAAAGCCTATTGACTGCACCAGGGTTGCGGGTAACCCTTCCATCATCAGAAATGAATAATTGTGGAAATTCTCTACATTACCAAGAAGTTGATAATTAAGACAAGTGTAATAGTTGAGTGTCATTATTGATGAGATGTTATGGGTACGCAGTAGCAGTCTTCCAGTCTGGAGCTGAACTATTATCCAGGCTGACAGACTCACCATCTCAAAAACTACCTCTACGGTGTTGATACCTCACAGTTGCACGCATCTTATATATCTGTCCGTGTTGTATACCATTATTATATTCTTTAAAGATAATGGACTGATCACATCGTCTATACCTCGCCACGGGTTGCGATATTTAGTCACCTCTGTATTTTACTGAAGAGGCCTACTGTGAAGCTGGCACTTTACGACAATAAATATGCCCAACTGTTGCATATGTGTCTTAATCAGCAACTGGTCAAAAATACTTTAATCCTTAAAATAGGAATTAAAATAAACTCTTAAATATATATATATATATATATATACACTGAAAAAAATAGTCCTCTCGTTGTGTTTATATATATATATATATATATATATATATATATATATATATATATATATATATATATAGTATATATATGTGTGTGTGCAAAACAACCACAGGGGGAGTTGAATAATAGATCTAGGCCTTTCGTGTTGCAATCAACACATCATCAGGAGCTTGCAAAGTTGCAGAAATGAGTAAATAATCTTAGCAAATTCGTTCCGAGGGACGCCATGCTAAGACTGAGGATGGTGGAGGAAAAACATTCAGTGCCCCAGGCACAACGAGTGCCTAGTGCCAGGGAGATTATTATAGGAAAGAGAGAAAGGTCATCCCATAAGCAAAGGTAATTTAGTGATTAACTAGCAAAATTAACATTGGTAACATTCTGGTTATTAAGATTTTAAGTCGGACTTAAGAAATATAAAAGACTATATATTCTGAATTAAGTGGTGTCTGGCATTTGCTTTAGGGAAAATTCCACAACAATTAAGGAAAACGAAATCTAGGGCAAACTCGCCTAGTGACTCACGAAATCGTAATGACATGATTGCAAACAAACCATACCACGGGGGGGGATAGAATCCCGAGTTTTATGACTCTGATCGCGGGTTCCATCCCCACCCGTGGTATGGTTCGCCTAGTGGGTAGACACAGGTCGAGTCTCACCAGGTAGAGCAACCACCCGCCCTAGTTCCTATTCGTGGAACCCTGACACGTAAGGCAATTCATGACATTTATGTAAGAATCAGGTTTCAGATTGTGCACAATAACCTCAATTATAAACGAATCGAGCTTGAATAACCCACAACTACCATTAAATAACGAAAGTTTACCGTGTTTAATAATTGCAAACTCATGAATATTTCTTTCTAGCCATGAAGTACATGGGACAATGACTGTTGCCTCAGCCCACTTGGAAGGATTATTACAGACTCGTGTGTGGTTGAATATCGCACTAGATTCTGGTGCTGAGTAATTCTAATATTTAAAGGTTTACCCGTCTGCCCAACATACGAAAGGTTGCATCCTTGGCTCCCAATCCTGTACACACCACCTATACCATGTTTTGTAGATTCTTGATCAACTTACTCTTAACAGTCTGTGAATTCTTAAAAAACAACTTGTATGTTGAGTCTCTTCAGGGCATTCGGCAGAACTGATAAATTCTCAGTGTATGATAGAACAAACAAATTCTTGTTCGGTCCTATGATAAGTTTTTCTAGCCGCCAACAAAACACTTTCTACAAACTCCTTAGGATAACATAGCTTTGTAGGAATGTCAAAGTTTTCCTAATTTCATCATCCAAGAACTCTGGGCTACACACTCCGTGAGCTCTCAAAAACATAGTGAGAAAGGCACTTCTTTTT
Organism: Cherax destructor; assembly: GCA_009830355.1. NCBI lineage: Eukaryota > Metazoa > Arthropoda > Malacostraca > Decapoda > Parastacidae > Cherax > Cherax destructor. Next base: position 52,688 of record WNWK01007982.1, on the reverse strand, counting down.
ATTCTAGTTTCATGAATGGAGTAACAGTGGATGTATGAACACACGTTCATGGCCTTCCTACATACTGTAAACGTAAACATTCTACCGACCCTGTGGATCACAACATCTAAAATTGGAAGTTTAAAGTCCACTTCTTTCTCTACAGTAAAATTAATAGAGAAGACAAGATATGGTATAGCATATGGAAATATACTACAAGGATTGGCACTAGTGAAAATTGCCAGAGGTCCTGAGAAGCAGAAATAACAGATAAGTAAATTCTATAGTTATAAGAAACAAAAACAAGTGATGGTGGCACTGAGGTACAGGGAATCACAGTATACATAATTGGAGTATAAAACCATGTGAAGTGTCTTTCTCGCTGCCACTACTAAGTGTGGAAGTTTTTGCCATGGAAGTGTAAGGGGAAACTACCTGAAGCATGGGTATCGTGTGGAAATAAAGCAATGACCACAGTATTAGTTCAGTGAAAAGAAAAGGTATCTTGAATAAATATAGTGTATATCCTTGTAATAACCAGTGTACAGCACAGTGATAAACCATTAGGTATAAAATAAAAGTAAATTAAATCCAATAGTAGTGTGGCAGTGTGGGTGACCACTTGCCCTGGAGTGGTCAATGTGACAAGCGACTTTTATAGATCTGAGTTACCACTTATAACGAATAGACTAGGATATCAGGACATAATAAGAAAGACCTAGTGAACCCAATTGGCAGTAGAAAACACAAGGATAGTGATCTAAGAAAATGAAAGTGGTCTAAAACGGGGCATCGCATGGCAGTATAGGACTGAGTGGTGTGCTTCAGTCATACGCCTGGCAGTGCTGAAGTCAGCCACGGAGGCCTACCATACACACCCATAAAAACACCATATACACCATACCACAATATCCTGTCTAGACCAGTGTGGGGATCTCAATGAGACTAATACATTAAAATGTATATAGGACTGATCAGAGAGGAATAAATATAGAAAGAGTTATACAGTGAGCAAACCGAAATAAATACATATTATAACAATAATATAATATAAGGTGTAGTAAGTCTCCATAATCAGTACATCCCACATATACTAATAGGATACAGGCAGGATGGCAGTACAGTATATCTGTGGGACTTGTGAAAAGGCTCTTGGGAAAAAATCCAGAATCACATGCAGCCTTTGCTTTTCAAAACATCATGTCACATGTTCAAAAATTAACACAGTAACAAGAAGTGACATCCGTCTAGAAAGGTGTTTCTGGATCTGCAACAAGGATGTGGAACTATGGACAGATATCAGGAAAGCACTCAGGAGGCTAATAAACAATAAGCATGAAGAAAAAGAGGAACTATTGAATAGTCTACCCGGTATATATAGAACATGGGAAGATAGGAAAGGGGTAAAGTATAACACACAGAATGACCAGTCTACAACAATTGACCCAAAAATAAACAGTCATCCACGGGAAAAAACACAGGAGACAAAAACATTAGCTAACTCAGCCCCCAGCCTAAGGGCTGACCCAGACCCAGCCCCCAGCCATAGTGAACATCCGGTTTTGGTTAAGGACGCCACCACAGCCATAGCCTCTAGTACAGATATAGTAGGGGAGTCCTCTTCCAGGGAAAATGTTGGCCCCATGTCATCAAAAGAGAAAAGCGCAGATAACGAGGAAAACCAAGGAGTGGAAAGAGAGGAAAAAAACGCAGATAATTCTGCAGATCTTTGGGAAAACACAAAGTCAGTAAATATAGGCAGCCAAAACATATGCAGATTCTATGCTAAAGGTATGTGCCGTTATGGCAGGGATTGTTGGAATAAACACACCAGAAAATGTGCCAACATGTTAAGGAAAGGAAAGTGTCGGTTTAACAAAGAGTGCAGATACTTCCATCCAGTGATGTGTCAAGCTTCAGCACAGTCCAGAGAATGTTATGACATGAGCTGCCCAGACCACCATATAAAGGGAACAGTACGATACAGAGAAAGCAGGGAAAGGGAAAATGAAAAAGAACAGCAATCTTTTTTAGATATAAGGAGAAACAACCAGATAAAAGAAAGAGACAAAAGGTGGAAATGGTACAGAGGGGACAGATGGGCAGAACAGTGGGACAAGACAAGACAGTCACCAGCTCATCAGTGCCGTATAAACAATCAAAGTCAGTACTGGAGAAACCAGGGGTATGGGCACCAGGGGCCATACCAGGTAGGACATCACCAGTGGTACTAACCAAACACAAAGAAAGACCAAACATCCCAAATGGTAACTCCTGCTTCATATTTGCAAATATTCAGGGTCTGAAATCAAATAAAAATGACAAAGTTAGTTATGTTAGTGGACTCCTATCAGAAGCAAATGCCATGTTTGGAGCATTTACAGAAACACATACAAGGGATGTTTTGGACGGAGAGATTCAGATAGAAAACTATAACATGTATAGATGTGATAGAATTAATAGGTCACAGGGAGGAGTAGGACTCTATATAAAAGATACTCTCTGTTGCACAGAAGTTTTGAACGCTACGAATGATATAGTAGAAATCCTCGGCATTAAAGTGGAAAATAAGAATCTAGTAATTATCCTAGTATACAAACCACCATCAGCAACTGCGGAGGAATTCACAGAGCAGTTAAAGAAGATAGATAGCTATCTGGATAGGCTAGAGAATCCCACCCCAAACAATTTAATCCTTGGAGATTTTAATCTCCCTCATGTAAAATGGAAGATGAGGCACCATAATGTTATACCAGAAATAACTCCTGGAAGCACCCTGGCTCAACAGGCACATACCAGGGAACTAATGAGGCTTTGTGAAAAGTACTCACTAAATCAACAGATAATTGATCCCACTAGAAATGAAAATACCCTGGATTTGATATTCACAAACAACGAAGAATTAATCAGAGACATAACAGTTACAAAAACAATATACTCTGATCATAACATCATAGAAGTTCAAACTAGTATTAACTCAGGGTTAGGGAACTGCGACACTAATGTTAGAGACGGAATGTTCAGTAAGTTTAATTTTAATAACCATAGAATTGACTGGGAAAAAATAAACCAAGAGCTATCAGACATATCATGGGAATCAGACATGAGCACACTAAATCCCCACCAGTGCCTAGAGAAGCTGAATACAGAAGCATACAAGGTATGTATGAAACACGTACCATTGAGGAAACCCGAAGAAGATCAGATATAGAGAGAGGCGTAGGAGATGGTACAGGAGAAGAAAACGGGTTACTGAATTGCTGAAAAACACAGTTATGTTGCAACAGAGGAGAGATAGCCTTAACCGAGAGATCACGGAATTAGAGCACAAACTTAAAATGTCATACCTGACAGAAGAAGTACAAATGGAACAAAGAGCCATACAGGATATTGCAAGAAACCCAAAATATTTCTACTCCTATGCAAAATCCAAGCTAAGAACTACCTGTAGAATTGGACCATTATTGAGAGGAGATTCGTATACGGACGATGAACAGGAAATGAGTGAAATTCTAAAAGAACAGTATGAGTCAGTGTTCAGCAACCCACTAAATGACAGCAAGGTAGAAAATGCAGAAATATTTTTCACTCCAGCAGAAGGCTGCGCAGACCACCTAACCGACATTAGTACAAATCCCATAGATTTTGAAAAAGAAATGGCCAACATGCCCACTCACTCAGCACCTGGACCAGATTCATGGAATGCTTTATTTATAAAGCAGTGCAAAGTACCATTAGCAAGAGCCCTTAGTATTCTGTGGAGAAAGAGCTTAGATCTAGGTGAAATTCCAGAGGCCTTAAAGAGTGCAGACATAGCTCCTTTGCATAAGGGAGGTAGTAGAGCACTAGCTAAAAATTACAGACCAGTAGCCCTAACTTCTCACATCATAAAAATCTTTGAAAGAGTGATGAGACGGCAGATTACAAAGTTCATGGACCAGCACAACCAACATAACCCGAACCAGCATGGCTTTAGAGCGGGTCGATCATGCCTGTCACAGCTGCTGAACCATTATGACAGAATTACGGAGGCATTGGAGGACGACCAAAACGCAGATGTGATTTACACAGATTTTGCAAAGGCGTTTGACAAATGCGATCATGGAGTGATAGCGCACAAAATGAGGGCCATAGGCATTACGGGAAGGTAGGCAGATGGATTTTGAGTTCCTAACACACAGAACACAAAAAGTAGTAGTGAACAGGGCAAGATCCAGCATCAGCGAGGTCAAAAGCTCAGTGCCCCAAGGCACTGTCCTGGCACCTCTGCTGTTTCTCATCCTCATAGCAGACATAGATAAAAACACCCAGCACACTTTTGTATCATCATTTGCAGATGACACTAAAATAAGCATGAAAGTCACTACGGTAGAGGACACTGAAAAATTACAGGAGGACATAAGCAGGATTTTCCAGTGGGCAGTGGAGAACAACATGACGTTCAATGGTGATAAGTTTCAGCTGCTTAGGTATGGAAAAAATGAAGAACTCAAAAGGAACACTATATACAAAACGCAAGAGGGTCACCACATAGAACGAAAGGAACACGTAAAGGACTTGGGAATAATTATGTCTGCTGATCTGTCGTTTAAAGACCATAACAAGGCAAAGATCACAACAGCCAGGAAGATGACGGGGTGGGTATTGAGAACTTTCAAAACAAGGGAAATAATGCCGATGGTGACACTATTCAAATCGCTAGTGCTCCCTCACTTAGAATACTGCTCAGTGCTGACGGCCCCGTTCAGGGCAGGAGAAATAGCAGAGCTGGAACAAATCCAGTGATCGTTTACGGCTCACATTGAGCCATTGAAACATCTAAATTATTGGGAACGCCTTCAAGTCTTGAACATGTACTCATTGGAGCGGAGGAGAGAGAGTACATGATAATATATACATGGAAAGTACTTGAGGGCCTGGTCCCAAATCTGCACACTGCCATAACAACATACTGGAGTGAGAGATATGGGAGAAAGTGTAAAATAAACCCAGTGAGGAGCAGGGGTGCGGTGGGGACAATACGGGAGCACTGTATCAACATCCGGGGTCCCAGACTATTCAACATCTTACCAGAAGATATCCGAAACACGGCTGGAACCAGTGTAGAAGCCTTCAAGAGGAAACTGGACAAATATCTTCACCAGGTGCCAGATCAACCAGGCTGTGATGGATATGTGGGGCAGCGGGCCTCCAGCAGCAACAGCCTGGTTGACCAGTCAAGCACCAGACGAGCCTGGCCCATGGCCGGGCTCAGAGAGTAGATACTCTCGAAACTCTTCAAAGGTATATCAAAAGTATATCAAAAGTAGGTCCACATAATTCGGCCAAAGACACAAGATGTCGTCCACATATGTGAACCACTTAGTTTCACGGGGCAGAATATCTTTCAACAGCTTAGTCTCCATAAACTCCATATACAAAGTCTCAATAGGGGAGACAATGGATTTCCCATAGCCATTCCCTGCCTTTGAGAGTAGTATTTCCCTTCGAACCACACACAACTTAATCAACCCAATAATAATGTTCTTATCAAATGACATGGAGAACTCATTTAGTTCTTCCTCCAAATAACAAATCAGGGACAGGTAGACGGGTGAACAAAGCTGTGACGTCAAAACTTACTAGTGTAAAATCATTAGACATGTTAACATTTTGCAGTTTGTCACTAAGATCAACATTGTTTTTAATGTGAGCGTCTGAGATGTTGCCTAGTAATGGAGTTAATATTTTTACCAAACATTTTGACAAGGCCGATCCTAGAGAGGTAATGATAGGTTTCGCTGGAAAACAGGGCTTGTGGGCTTTAATCAAAACCATACATATAGGTAACGACAGATTGGATATAAGATTGGAGGGAGAGAGTATGGGGGAGGTGAATGTATTCAGATATTTGGGAGTGGACATGTCAGCAGATGGGTCTATGAAAGATGAGGTGAATCATTGAATTGTTGAGGGTAAAAAGGTGAGTGGTGCACTGAGGAGTCTGTGGAGACAAAGAACATTATTCATGGAAGCAAAGAAGGGAATGTATGAGAGTATAGTTATACCAATGCTCTTATATGGGTGTGAAGCATGGGTGGTGAATGTTGCAACAAGGAGAAGGCTGGAGGCAGTGGAGATGTCGTGTCTGAGGGGAATGTGTTGTGTGAATATAATGCAGATAATCAGTAGCTTGAAAATTAAGAGGACGTGTGGGTTTACCAAAAGTATTATCCAGAGGAGGGGTTGTTGACTTGGTTCGGACATGTTGAGAGGATGGAACGAAATAGAATGACTTGGAGAGCATATAAATCTGTAGTGGAGGGAAGGCGGGGTAGGGGTCGGCCTAGGAAATGTTGGAGGGAGGGGGGTAAAGGAGGTTTTGTGTGCGAGGGGCTTGGACTTTCAGCAAGCGTGCGTGAGCATGTTAGATAGGAGCGAGCGGAGACAAATGGTTTTTAGGACTTGACGTGCTGTTGGAGTGTAAGCAACGTAATATTTATGAAGGGATCAGGGAAACCGGCAGGCCGGACTTGAGTCCTGGAGATGGGAAGTACAGTGTCTGCACTCTGAAGGAGGGGTGTTAACGTTGCAGTTTTGTAACTGTAGTGTCAGTGCGCTTCTGGCAAGACAGTGATGGAGTGAATGATGATGAAAGTTTTTCTTTATCAGGCCACCCTGACTTGGTGGGAAACGGTCGATGTGTTAATAAAAAATAATATATATACGCAGTAAGATCACAGCAAACAGGTGATATCACAATATGTGGAACATCCAATGTGAAAAAATAGTGAAATTTCAAGCACTTTCGTGATTTATCACATTATCAAGGAACTTTTTCTTGATAATGTGAGAAATCATGAAAGCGCTTGACATTTCACTATTTTCTCAGTGTTGTATATATATATATATATATATATATATATATATATATATATATATATATATATATATATATATATATATATATTAATATATAAATGGCATCTACGTAGGAGACACTGGTCAGAGAAATAGCAAACATCAATTAAAACTAAAGGAATCTTACAGGAATCAAGAAACGCGGGAAGAACTAAAAGCCATAAATGAAATTGAAAGAAACCCAAAGTATTTCTTTTCTTATGCCAAATCAAAGTCGAGAACAACAACCAGTATTGGGCCCCTACTTAAACGGGATGGGTCCTACACAGATGACAGCAAGGAAATGAGTGAGTTACTAAAGTCCCATTATGACTCAGTTTTTAGTGAGCCGCTAACCAGACTAAAAGTTGAAGGCCTAAATGAATTTTTTATGAGAGTGCCACAAAACCTGGTAGACGCAAGCCTATCTGACATTACCCTGACGCCACATGACTTTGAAAAGGCGGTAAATGACATGCCCATGCACACTGCTCCAGGCCCAGACTCATGGAACTCAGTGTTCATCAAGAACTGCAAGAAGCCCCTATCACATGCTTTTAACATCCTATGGAGAGGGAGCATGGACACTGGGGTCGTCCCGCAGTTACTAAAAACAACAGACATAGCCCCACTCCACAAAAGGGGCAGTAAAGCAATAGCAAATAACTACAGACCAATAGCGCTAACGTCCCATATAATAAAAATCTTTGAAAGGGTTCTAAGAAGCAAGATCGCCACCCATTTAGATAACCATCAATTACACAACCCAGGGCAGCATGAGTTTAGAGCAGGTCGCTCCTGTCTGTCCCAACTACTGGACCACTATGACAAGGTCATGGATGCTCTAGAGGACAAACAGAATGCAGAAGTTATATACACAGACTTTGCAAAAGCCTTTGATAAGTGTGACCATGGTGTGATAGCACACAAAATGCGTGATAAAGGAATAACAGGAAAAGTTGGTAGATGGATCTATAATTTCCTAACAAGTAGAACACAAAGAGTAGTAGTCAACAGAGTAAAGTCTGAGGCGGCTACGGTGAAAAACTCTGTTCCACAAGGCACAGTACTTGCTCCCATCCTGTTCCTCATCCTCATATCGGACATAGACAGAGATATCAGCCACAGTGCCGTGTCTTCCTTTGCAGATGACACCCGAATCTGTATGACAGTGTCCACCATTGGAGACACTGCAAGACTCCAAGCAGACATCAACCAAATCTTTAAATGGGCTGCAGAAAACAATATGAAGTTCAATGATGAGAAATTTCAATTACTCCGATATGGAAAACGTGAGGAAATTAAAATCTCATCGGAGTATAAAACAAATTCCAACCACACAATAGCGCGAAAAAAATAATGTCAAAGACCTGGGAGTGATCATGACAGAGGATCTCACCTTCAAGGACCATAACACTGTAGCAATCGCATCTGCCAGAAAAATGACAGGATGGATAATGAGAACCTTTAAAACCAGGGATGTCAAGCCCATGTTGACACTTTACAGATCGCTTGTTCTATATAGGCTGGAATATTGCTGCACACAAACTGCACCTTTCAAGGCAGGTGAAATTGCTGACCTAGAAAATGTGCAGAGAACCTTCACCGCACGTATAACTGCAATAAACCACCTCAATTACTGGGAACGCTTGAAGTTCCTAAACCTGTACTCCCTAGAACGCAGGCGGTAGAGATACATTATTATATACACTTGGAAAATCCTAGAGGGATTAGTACCAAACTTGCACACGAGTGTCACTCCCTACGAAAGCAAAAGACTCGGCAGACGATGTAACATCCCCCCAATGAAAAGCAGGGTGCCACTAGCACGTTGAGAGACAACACAATAAGTGTCAGGGGCCCAAGACTGTTCAACTGCCTCCCAGCATACATAAGGGGGATTACCAATAGACCCCTGGCTGTCTTCAAGCAGGCACTGGACAGGCACCTAAAGTCGGTGCCTGACCAGCCAGGCTGTGGTTCGTACGTTGGACTGCGTGCGGCCAGCAGTAACAGCCTGGTTGATCAGGCTCTGATCCAACATGAGGCCTGGTCACAGACCGGGCCGCAGGGGCGTTGACCCCTGGAACTCTCTCCAGGTAAACTCCAGGTAAACAATACCTGGAGTGGGTTTCGAAGTCAACACGCCTGCAGCCCGGTCTGAGACCACGAGGCCTGGTCTTTGCCCTTGTTCTGGTTGCTTGGTTCATTTATTAGCTTTAAATCTATCGACTAGGACTGGATCAATACTATGATACACGAGGGTCAGTAATACTGTATACCATTTCTGCACCACCAGTCTGGGATACTTTAATCCCTAAAATAGAAAATAATTTAAATTCGAATAACATTGCTAAAGCCTATTCCACATACATATGGTCTTAAAGTAGCTACGTCCGTTGGTACAGTTATCAGGAACCTCAACCAAAAGAGAATATCCAGTCTTTTGGATACCAAGGCAGAAATTTATGCTGTAGTTTGCAGAAGCTACGACAAAGCCTACGTGGAAGAAACGGCGAGGGATTTGGACACTAAAATTAACGAACACAAATACGCACATATGACTGATAATGTCAACAATGCCTAATACATAGGAACAGCCACGACCACCTGACGAAATGGAATGAGCCCAGACTCATCTTAAGAAGAATATCAGCATCAACAACACTGCCTTGAATCTGAGGTTATACGTCTTAATAATACAGTTGTCCAGAGCACCGGGAGCTTGATCATCTCCAAAGGTATTTGGTAAATTAGTCTTAGGCCGACAGGATAAGGCCGTCTTGCGAATTTTAAGGACTACTAACTTGGACCACTCCCATCTAGGCCTATCCTGCATCTGTCTCTCTGATCTGTATTCCAATTATAAAGTTCCTGGTCAGCGATATAATATATGTTGAAGGTTTTACATGTATTTTTTATATACTGAAAGATATTGCTATAGTCCGTTTGTGAGGATAAATTTCTAATTGACTACACGAGGGCCATTAAGACTGCTGCAAGTCACCTGTACACCACCAGCATTATAATTCTCTAATTCTCAGAATAAGGATTAAAGTAAACTTTCAACGTATATACACTAGTATTTCTAGGAGTGGAAACCCTGGCTCGTCCTGGTTGCATGACATATATATATAGTATATATGATATTGGGGAATGGCAAGTTGCCAGCAGTAAATATTCCAGGAAAACATCATAACTGGATCCTGCGAGGTAGGAACTCCCCGCCTGGGTATCTAGAGAGCTCTGAGTTGCACTTGTAACTTAAAGTGTGTTTACTAACCTAACTTGAGGTTACTCCTGACTATATATTTCACGTTGGTAAAAACGGTAGATGAAAAGACATGAGCAGTCGATTGATATCTTTATTTCTTAAATGTTTGACCTACGCAGGAGGCGTCTTCAGTCGAATGCTGAGATCACTAATACTGATTGAAAAGCTAAGCATTTCGGTAATAAAGATAAACAAGTGTTGCACATATGTTTTTTCACCTACTTTCCAGTACTGACGGTGTTATAGTTCCACATGTTTTCACATCTACACTAATACATTTTTTGCCCCTGTCATCTCACCTGGTCACATTATTATGACTGCAAGTTTTTCGACCTCTTTGATTTCGTCTCAATGAGCACACCTTGATAACAGTGAAGCGAACACTGATCAGTATAACACCTGGAAACAGAATGAATCAGAGAGAGAAGTGGGAGCAATGTATGTCAGCTTCTAAGATCCTCCTCAGCACCTGAAGAGGATCTTAATTAATTCAAGGCTGAAAAGTACAAGTCTCAGCACTTAGCTCTGTGTTTCATTGTCTTCATGGGAGTTTATGGGTTATGTTGAAGAGTAAGAGACATTTGCAACAGTTAGGTTTCTTTATTGTTTCACCTACGAGGAGGCTTCTTCAGTCAAAGCCTACTGTGTAGGCAAAACGTTTTAATCGACAATAAAGACACCCAACTGTTACACTAGTTTGTGTTATATACCAATTTCAACATTGTCAATAGTGATCTGTGGGTATTCAGACTGACCTGACCATCACTCATCAAACACTGTCCTGACCTACACCTCCGCTAAACTTTCCTTAGTATCACCTCAAAACTGCCTTAGCCTGCCCTGACCTGGGTCTTGTCCCTACAGATATTGACCTGAACGACCCTGAGGTGCAGAAGGCGGCCACCAAGATCCAGGCGGGTTTTCGGGGTATGAAGTCTCGTAAGGAGGTGAAGGAACACCAGCAGCCAGGCGCTCAGGAAGCTGATGAGGAGATTGCTGCCATTGACCTCACCGACCCAGGTCAGTCACCCTCAACAAATGTTAACTCACCTTACCATGTCCCCATGAATAAGGTGATGTAAATTCCTATTTTTCCCAAAATGCTCTGCATAACTACGGGCTTTCAGTATGCTCTCAAGTGTCACCCATTTCTGTATAAACAATGTGTCATGTTGAAATATACTTGTATTGTATTGTACTGTATTATATTGTATTGTATTTCTAACTTCAAAAACAGTTCTGTTCTTGGTGTACCGTCTTCTGCAGTATACAACTAATACATCACATGTTATGACTTCCAGTGGTTGTATCACTTAATGTATACTGAACATAAGGTTGTTATGGGTGTTTGAGGAAAGAATTTTTTTCTAAGTTTAAGTCAAAAAATGTAAAAGAGGCAAGGGGAAAACTGTTATGCTTCAGCTGCAGCGTGAGTCAGAGGCTCATTCTTACTAGATGAAGAAGACGTTGGTTGATAAAAAATGTAGCAATTGTAGTTTTGAAGTTGAGGGCAGAAGCCGCTCTCATGTGGGCGGAGGTAGAGGCTAGGGACAACATATGGCACAGTCCATAGTTTTCCTGGCTCCTGTCTGGCTGGTCCCTTCAACTGTAGGGAGACCTGGTGGTAGGAGATACGGGAAGTCTCCAGGTCACGGTGGCGACCACCGCCGTACCACCGGGGTGGGATAGAAGGTTTACCACTTTCGCCACGAGGTCGTCATCAGAAGTGATTGAATAGATCAACCCAAGGCCAGACAGAAAATCCAGAAAGTCAAGAAGGTATCAGTGAGATCTCAGAAGCCACATTTAGCATCCTGTCTTATCTTGGGATGATCCACTGAATCAATCAGCTTCTGATGACGGCTTCGTGCCGAAAGCTCTTAGGGTACCTCCGTCCCACCCCTCGTCTTGTAATGCATCCATTTATTACTTGTTGCTGCTATTAGTTTGCAAATAACCTTATGTAATGATCTCGTCAGTACTTTAACTATTGGTTCGTGTTTTAGCCAGTTAATTCAGTAAGAAACTCGTCGGTAACATATTGATGTGTAAGACAAGCTTCACTCAGTAGTTAGAACACTCTGTCTCACTACGATATCGTGAGTCATGTTGACCAGCTATCAATTGTATCTCGTCCCAAGCTACTCTACCCACGTTTTCATATCACAGTGATCAATTATCAACTATAAGCTGTTCATCTCGTCCCAAGCTACTCTACCCACGCTTTCATATCACAGTGATCAATTATCAACTATAAGCTGTTCATCTCGTCCCAAGCTACTCTACCCACGTTTTCATATCACAATGATCAACTATATGATAAAATTTGCTCGGATTTTTTTTTACCAGGAGTGTTAGCCAAGCAGGATAACCCAAGAAAGTCAATGCATCTTCGAATATTGTCTCAGTCTTTTTTCCCAGGATGAGACCCACACCAATCGACTAACACCCAGGTACCTGCTAACCGCTAGGAGAACAGGGACAGTAGTTGTACGGAAACACGTCCAACGGTTCCACCCGTGCTAGGGATTCAACCACGGACACTCAGTGTGTGACGCGAAAACGTTGCCAACCGAATCATTTCGTCCCCAGATACTCTACCCACGCTTTCCTATCACAATGACCAGATATCGACTGTTCATCTCGTCCCCAGATACTCTAAATGGGAATTACATGGATTCGCCTTGACCTTTGTACTTTACGCATATTTTTCGTTTCACATTTACTCTTCCTGGTACCTCTTACAGAGTCCTTAGTCAATGACTGGATCGTGCTTGTGTAAAACAGTACTCCAGCACGCGTTAAAAGAACCGTAATCAAGGACTTATACTCAGCCTGTCTTCTAATTAGTACGTGAAATATGGGATGAATTGCAGTACGTGCGTTAATGAGAGTTCAATTTTTTTTAAGAAATTTCATTATTCGTCATCATCGCTTAGGTTAAGTTAGGTTAATTTAGACTAGTAAATATCACTCTATATTTACATTCAAGTGCCAGACAATAACGAAATTAGGAAAAAAAAACTAGACTTACGTCTGGCAGTACGGGGTGCGATATAAAATGTGGAGCGTTCATTTTCTCAAGAACTCTAAACAAAAAGTTAAAAGATGGGTTGCGTAGCAAGTTCGCGGGGCGTAACTTGTGTAAAACGTGAACTGTGATGGTATTTTGCGCGTGCGCAGTTTTCTGGACTTAGTAAGAGATCTGGTTTATGATTCTTTTAATGCCTCTGGTGCAGGGATGGCGTTTTGAGGAATACCTTGAAGGATATCTGCGGAGGATACCCCAAGGAATACCTGTGAGGGATACCTCGAGGAATACCTACGAGGAATACCTGTGAGGGATACCTCGAGGAATACCTATGAGGAATACCTGTGAGGGATACCTCGAGGAATACCTATGAGGAATACCTGTGAAGGATACCTCGAGGAATACATCCTCTTCCTACTCTCTGGGGAAGGTCGTGATCCATTTTTGGCTTAAATCATCTCTGACCCGATGGTGGTTCCCATGTAAGGTGAGCATGAAGCTACTGCTAGGAGGATGAGGGAGGAGAGCAAGGAGAGGGGATTAAGGAGTAAGAGAGAGAGAGAGAGAGTTTTAGCGAGGTTCGACTGGGTAAGGATCTACAACGTGTTTTACCAGTCAGTAATGACCGTGGTGCAGGTGTAGCGTGTTTTGCCAGTCAGTAATGACCGTGGTGCAGGTGTAGCGTGTTTTACCAGTCAGTAATGACCGCGGTACAGGTGTAATGTTCTGCCAGTCAACAGGGAACGTATAGTGAACAATGAAGGAAAAATGCAAATGCCTTGTTAGAGTTGCTGTAGAGACAAACACAATATCCACCAACAATATCCTCACACAATATCCTCACACAATATCCTCACGGTACTCTGCTCTAACAGAAAACTGACAGACTACAAACCCCATAGAAGAAAATAGTAAAATTCATCCTGGTTCCAAGATAGCATGTAGGTCATGATGAATTAAAACAACTGGATATGCTGACTGTTGCAGACAGAATAAAGCAACTGAAGTTAAATCATCTGTATAAAATTGCCCACAAGCAGTGCCCACAAGCAGTGCCCAGAATATCTTGCTGTCTAGGTTGGGAACCAAATCCAGTATGGTACTAGGGGGAAGTGAGCACAATTTTGTAGCACCTACAGTAGGAGATCAGGCCTCAAACACCTTTTATTATACAGCAATAAAGGAGTGAAACGGATTGCCTGAATATGTCAAGGCCTGTCCTTGCATGAACCAGTTTAAGAAGTGACCTAAAAGATTCCTAGTGAACGAAGCTACAGAGAGAAAAAAAATTATTTCTTTGCATAGTTAACATCCTTGGATCTACTGAATTAATCTGATTTTCTCTATTTAATGTTTATGTAGATAACTCACTTTACTGTATACCTATTGTGTAAGTAAGTTCATTTATGTATACACAAATACAGTTACATAGATCATACATAGCAGCATATGTGTAGAGAACCTAGGATAACCCAGAAAAGTCAGACAAAGTGACTTATTTCCATTGGGTCATTGCCTCTTTATATTGTAATTGATTTCAGGCAGTTGAGTTACTAAATTGTTTTAATTTTTATAGTTATAATTATGACTGACCTCGACTCGACGTAGCAGCTTCGCAGTTAACAGTAAACTAATATAAGAACAACAATTTAAATAAGTCAACTTGTCTGACTCTTTTGGGTTATCCCAGAGAATTTACTCTTATGCTGCTATGTAAGACCATTGTAATCACCTTAAACTTGTAAAATTGTTATTATGTGGATTTGTTCTTAAAATATATGTACTAATGATGACCGTGGTGCAGGTGTAGTGTGTTCTACCAGTCAACATTGACTGTGGTGCAGGTGTAACGTGTTCTAACAGTCAACAATGACTGTGGTGCAGGTGTAGTATGTTCTTTATGTCAACAATGACTGTGGTGCAGGTGTAGTATGTTCTTTATGTCAACAATGACTGTGGGGCAGGTGTAGTGTGTTCTTTATGTCAACAATGACTGTGGTGCAGTTGTAACGTGTTCGAACAGTCAACAATGACTATGGGGCAGGTGTAGTGTGTTCTTTATGTCAACAATGACTGTGGTGCAGGTGTAGTGTGTTCTACCAGTCAACAATGACTGTGGTGCAGGTGTAGTGTGTTCTACCAGTCAACAATGACTGTGGTGCAGGTGTAACGTGTTCTACCAGTCAACAATGACTGTGGTGCAGGTGTAACGTGTTCTAACAGTCAACAATGACTGTGGGGCAGGTGTAGTGTGTTCTTTATGTCAACAATGACTGTGGTGCAGGTGTAACGTGTTCGAACAGTCAACAATGACTGTGGTGCAGGTGTAACGTGTTCGAACAGTCAACAATGACTGTGGTGCAGGTGTAGCGTGTTCTACCAGTCAACAATGACTGTGGTGCTTGTTTAACGTGTTCTACCAGTTAACAATGACTGTGGTGCAGGTGTAACGTGTTCTACCAGTCAACAATGACTGTGGTGCAGGTGTAGCGTGTTCTACCAGTCAACAATGACTGGTGCAGGTGTAGCGTGTTCTATCAGTTAACAATGACTGTCGTGCAGGTGTAGCGTGTTCTATCAGTCAACAATGACTTTGGTGCATGTGTAGCGTGTTCTACCAGTCAACAATGACTGGTGCAGGTGTAGCGTGTTCTATCAGTTAACAATGACTGTGGTGCAGGTGTAGCGTGTTCTATCAGTCAACAATGACTTTGGTGCAGGTGTAGCGTGTTCTACCAGTCAACAATGACTGTGGTGCAGGTGTAACGTGTTCTACAGTCAACAATGACTGTGGTGCAGGTGTAGCGTGTTCTACCAGTCAACAATGACTGTGGTGCAGGTGTAACGTGTTCTACTAGTCAACAATGACTGTGGTACAGGTGTAACGTGTTCTAACAGTCAACAATGACTGTGGTGCAGGTGTAACGTGTTCTACTAGTCAACAATGACTGTGGTGCAGGTGTAACGTGTTCTACTAGTCAACAATGACTGTGGTGCAGGTGTAACGTGTTCTACTAGTCAACAATGACTGTGTGCAGGTGTAACGTGTTCTACCAGTCACCAATGACTGTGGTGCAGGTGTAGGGTGTTCTACCAGTCAACAATGACTGTGGTGCAGGTGTAGGGTGTTCTACCAGTCAACAATGACTGTGGTGCAAGTGTAGGGTGTTCTACCAGTCAACAATGACTGTGGTGCAAGTGTAGGGTGTTCTACCAGTCAACAATGACTGTGGTGCAGGTGTAGGGTGTTCTACCAGTCAACAATGACTGTGGTGCAAGTGTAGGGTGTTCTACTAGTCAACATTTGCTTGACAATTCATTCTCGTAAATTATTCAGTAATAACCGAAATTTAGTCTAGCAATTTGGAAATAATGAAGTAAGAGTAATAACCTGTGTGGGCCAGGACCACCACAAGACCTCAGCAGCAACAACAGTAACCAGTGTCACCCAGGACCATCAAAGAAGCTCCTGCAGCAGTAACAACAACAATTACAACTAACATATCTAAGGAAACTTAATTTACGTTGTCGTTATTTAAAGTGTTGACTTTTTCCTAGAATATTCTTCTCCATCTCTCCATCTAAGTATATATGGGTTAAACTCACTCACTTGCCCATTCCCCTCGTTCCAGCTAACACGGGAACAAGCGCCCTCAATGTCCTGCAGCACCGTTCTTGATATCAGCTAACTGTAGTCAGTAAGAGAAATCAACGTGGTTAAAAATCCGAACAAAATTTGATCTTATCAAAAGTTAATTTTGGTTTACCATATACTCCCACCACTTTAATAAATATACTAGTGCAGTATTTACACTGCTGTATGTACAATGGATATTAACCAATGAACCAAAAAACTGAAGAGTTTGTAGAGTGCATCAGAGCTCTCGTTGCTACAGCTATAAACACTCATTATAGAAAACAGGTCATATTACGCTCTTCTCCACCCGAGGCTTGTGAGGACCTGGAGGCCTAAGCTGCCCCTACATGCAAGGTATTTTCACCTGAGCCTCTGTTCCTGACCCTGAACAAGCAGACAACCTCCAGCACAATGGTAGTCGCCCAATACTCGAATGTCGTTCTCACTTAAGCAAGCAATGATCTACCACATCTAAAGTTGGCTTAAGATGGCTAGCAGGTTGTTTGTGATGTACATCGGATACAAAATTTGTATTTGGCTTAAGACTTCCCCCCCCCATACACACACACCTCTCCTCTATGCTCCAGACTCATTCTTTAGCATGAATTACTTCTATTTGAAAAAAAAATATCTCATTTATAAATCTGCTCTGTAGTAATCATATCTAGGGGACTTTATCTTGAGGTTAGCAGCCGGAGTATCGAGCCTCCAGCACTCTTATTACTGATAAATCAACTTAGATTTTTCATTTAACCTTAATTTATTTTGTCGATCCTACTAAATCAAAAAGGTATAAAAAAAATTATACTGCAAAAATAATATATTTCTACGAAAATTTTAATTTATATGTTAGACGTATTGACAGCTGTCTAATTTTACCACACAACTAATTAAGCAACTTTTCTAAATTTACATAATATAATTTATATTTATCCTACTACTCAAAAGTCAGCATAAATTATTTATCGTTAAATAAATATATTTTCGTTAAATTCAACTAATTTTCACAAGAATTATGGCGAAAAGTAAATATATGATTGGCTTATTTAGTAAAAGCGATTGTTGCTGAATAAGCTAAGTCAACAAGTCTGACTTCAAAAGAACGCCAATATAATGGTTGGAAAGGAAGAGGTGGAAATTCTTGGAGCGGAGGTAATGTTAGGAGAGAGCTGCCAGGGTGTCCCGGCTCGCTCCACTGACTTCTCCAACGACCTGTTTACTGTCTCTTTAACCTTTTAAGTGGAGTGTAATGCTGACTTTACTTGCTCGACGCTGATCTAGCATCGTTGAGGTCATTTCCTTCGGCTCACCAAGAGAGGAAAATTTTGAAAATAAAGAAAAATATAAAAAGAAAAATAAGAAGTTCTCGTAGTGGTCTTCGGGAAGACTCATTTAAAGGATTGAGATTCACGTACTTATTGTAGAAAACACAGAAAGGCTTTTAGTGCGTTTCAAGAAAGATGGGATCCTTTGTGTTTACGGATGGCAGTCTCCGGGTTGAGGGATGAGATCGCATTTGTTTACTGGTGAAATCCTTCATGATGACGGACGGGATCCCATGTGTTTACGGTTTGCATCCTCCTTGTTGAAGGATGAAATCCCGTGATTAACGAAGGAATATTCCGTGTTGATGGATCGAGTCTCTGCGTCGAGACCCAGACGGGAGGGGGAAGCTGTCTCTCTCTCTCTCTCTGGGATGATTTATTGGATCTTGTCGTGATGATTCGCTTAACTCATGACTGATTCATACGTCTCACAATGATGGCTGCTAGTAACTCTCACAGCCACAGCTCACAGCTATGGCTCACTCTGTGTAGATAAATACATACGAATAGTTCAAGACATTTATTGAGGGAACGTTTCGCTTCAGTCCTGAAGAAGACCTTTGTGACGAATCGTTTCCTCAATGTTTTGAAGCGTGTAAATGTATCATTATCTACATTTTGTCGGCACGATACTCTTCTAGTCATGGCTCACATTGTCAGCTGACTGTAACAGCTCACAGTAACAGCTCACAGTAACAGCTCACAACGACAGCTCACAGGGACGGCTCACAGGTACGAAAGTTGCGGTTTCCCACGCCAACAGAACCCCAGCTGTCTTCAAGAGTCACTCACATTAGCTCCTCAAGTTAGTTCCTGATCAGTTGGGCTGTGGTGCATATGCTGGCCAGCATCCTGCTATCATGAACGGCCTGACTAGTCAGGCCATCAACCAGGAGACCTGGTCTGGGACCGACCACCAGATATATATACCTCAAACTACTCTTCTACTTTTGTTGAGGGAAAAAGACTACTTATTCAGAGCGAGAATGAACAAAACAAAAGTTGAAATTGGGTTAACTGAAACATGTAACGAAGGAATCAGTCAAAACAAAAACAGTATTCCCCACAGGAGTTGAATTTGTTTGGATTTGTTTAAAAAGTGATGTGCAACGCAGACAAGTATTTTAAATGTTAGGTATTTTGTTGGGGCAACGTTTCGCTCTCCAGAGGCTTCGTCAAGGTTGATAAAGCTCCTGGACAGCGTAACGTTGTCACAATAAAATGTCACGTTAGTTGCACTTGTGTCCTTATACCTAACATATTGTCGGTAATTCTACCAACATTATTACAAGCATGGAAATGAGTTACATGGGGAAAACGTTATGATACGTTTCGCCCATCAGGCGCTTTAGAGATCCAGTGAACTATTATGGTTTGTTAAGTAAAAGGACACAATTGCAACTAATGTGACATTTTATTGTGGCAACGTTTCGCTCTCCAGGAGCTTTCTCAAGCCGTTACAAGCGATATATGGACACAGTTGGTATATATATACTGTCAAGGTGAGGTGAAAAAACTAGTGGTGTTAGAAGTAGTAGTGATATAAGTAGTATTAGTAGTAGTAGTAGTAGTAGAAGTAATACAATAAGGTAGAACAATCAATATGCACATGAGTAAAAGGTGATAAAACAAATACTTGGGTAGTATAACAATAGGTTAGAAAAGTATTTGTTTTATCACCTTTTACTCATGTGCATATTGATTGTTCTACCTTATTGTATTACTTCTACTACTACTAATACTACTAATACTACTTATATCACTACTACTTCTAACACCACTAGTTTTTTCACCTCACCTTGACAGTATATATATACCAACTGTGTCCATATCGCTTGTAACGGCTTGAGAAAGCTCCTGGAGAGCGAAACGTTGCCACAATAAAATGTCACATTAGTTGCAATTGTGTCCTTTTACTTAACATATTGTCGGTAATTCTACCAATATTATTACATATTATGGTTTGGAGAAGCATCACGTGGGTGAAACGTGTCCTCAGAAAGTCACTAGTGAGCGAAACTCATCCTCGTAAGACCCCTTTCCCTGGTGCGCGAAACCCATCCTTACACAAGTATCGAAACGTTCCACGAGGGTCGCAGTCACACAGGCGGAAGATCTGTCCAGTCATCTCTACCACGAACCTTCAACTCGTTTCGCTCTAGATTTACTTTGAGCCAAAGTTAAAAATCATGAATTTGATTTGATTTTTACGTGAAACATTCCTAGATGTGTCTCAAACATGATTTATTCTTCAATCTGTTCTCTCATGCACCTCTATTTTGTATTTCTTTTTTTTTTTGATAAACGCGATTGAAAAAATGAATTCAAACCTGAGTAGCAAATACAGTGGACCCCCGGATTTCGTCAATAATTCGTTCCAGAATGCTGTTCGAGTGTCGTTACCGAACGAATTTGTTACCATAAGGAATAATGTAAATTAGATTAGTCCGTTTAGACCCCCAAAAATACACTTACAAAATCACTTACAAAAATACACTTACTTAATTGTTCGAGTTGGGAGCAGTACGAAATCCGGGGGTCCACGTACTATGAAGACCTTTCCACGATTTAGTCAATTTTGGATGTTCTTTATTCAATCGCGTTTACAGAAAATCGTCACAATAGAAAGAAACGTTATAAGTTACGTTGCTGTTCGGCTAAACAAATTAATGTCATCGTTCTAAAAGAGTGCGGCCAGCAGTAACAGCCTGGTTGATCAGACCCTGATCCACCATGAGGCTTGGTCTCAGACCGAGCCACGGGGGCGTTGACCCCCGAAACTCTCTCCAGGTAAACTCCAGGTAGTTAAGATAAGATTTGTTCGGACTTTTAACCCAGGGTAAGGAGGGTTAGCCACCCAGGATAACCCAGGGTTGGGAGGGTTAGCCACCCAGGATAACCCAGGGTTGGAGGGTTAGCCACCCAGGATATCCCAGGGTTGGGAGGGTTAGCCACCCAGGATAACCCAGGGTTGGGA
This sequence comes from Cherax destructor, assembly GCA_009830355.1. Lineage (NCBI taxonomy): Eukaryota > Metazoa > Arthropoda > Malacostraca > Decapoda > Parastacidae > Cherax > Cherax destructor. The sequence goes on along the minus strand of WNWK01007982.1, from coordinate 31,586 downwards.
GGGTTAGCCACCCAGGATAACCCAGGGTTGGGAGGGTTAGCCACCCAGGATAACCCTGGGTTGGAGGGTTAGCCACCCAGGATATCCCAGGGTTGGGAGGGTTAGCCACCCAGGATAACCCAAGATCGGGAGGGTTAGCCACCCAGGATAACCCAGGGTTGGGTGGGTTAGCCACTCAGGATAACCCAGGGTTGAGAGGGTTAGCCACGCAGGATTACCCAGGGTAAGGAGGATTATCCACCCAGGATAACCCAGGGTAAGGAGGATTAGCCACCCAGGATAACCCAGGGTAGGAAGGGTTTGCCACCCAGGATAACCCAGATAGGGATGGTTAGCCACCTAGGATAACCCAGGGTTGGGTGGGTTAGCCACTCAGGATAACCCAGGGTTGGGAGGGTTAGCCACGCAGGATAACCCAGGGTAAGGAGGATTAGCCACCCAGGATAAGGAGGGTTAGCCACCCAGGATAACCCAGGGTAGGGAGGGTTAGCCACCCAGGATAACCCAAGATAGGGAGACTGTCTGTCTTATATCTATTGATCATGTCCTCCAGGATGCCACCTAACACCAGTCGGCTAACACTCAGGTACCTACTTACTGCTAGGTGAACAGGGACAGCTGGTGTAAGGTAACATGCCCAACGTTGTCATCTCATTAAATTATACGATTGTTGTTGACATGGTATGTAGACAGAGAGGTGTATGTCTCTCAGTGTAATAATAATATCTTTATTTACTACAATTAGGTCCTTGTCCCAGGATGCGACCCACACCAGTCGACTAACACCTAGGTACCCATTTTACTGATGGGTGAACATGGACAACTGGTGTAAAGAAACACGCCCAATGTTTCTACCCGCGCTGGGAATCGAACGCCGTGAGAAGCGAGAACTTTAGCCACCAGGCCACAGGACACAGAGAGGTGTATGTCTCTCAGTGTATTTACACAGAGTTTACATTAATCCCTGTTGTAGGAATTCAAGTATTCTTGACTGGTGGTGCAGCCTTTATGATCCTCGTGTGGTCGACAGGCTTTAAACCACATTAACTAAGCAATCAAACACGACAGCATTGGCTTTCACTCCATAACGATGATAGGGACGAGAAATGTCGTTGACTCAGACCTCACGACGACAAGGGCAAACTGAAGGGAGCTAAAAGCCTCTCTAGTAAGTGGCTGCTATGACTCGTTCACTGTATATTCAACCAAAACTGAGAGGAAAAAACAGAACAGTCTCTCCTGGTTACTCTCTTACCCAACAATCCATAATTCAGTCTCCCACCATCCCTCCCACACGCGCACAGCCAGACACACATACACACGCAATCACGCCACACACTTACACACACACACACACACACACACACATATCACACACACACACACACACACACACACACACACACACACACACACACACACACATAAAGCTCATGGCGCAGGGAGAGTGACCCAGTAGAGGCCAGTGAAGAGGCGGGCCAGGAGCTATGACTCGACCCCTGCAACCACAACTAAGTGAGTACAACTAGGTGAGTACACACACACAAGAAGCACTGAACTACAAGCCAGTAAACTAACAAGCATGCTGTCAAAAGTTCTGGAGAGGATAGTAAGGGAAAATAATATTGAGTCATTATGAAAGAAAATTCCTTATAGAAAATCTTGGAAAATCTTGTTTTACAAATTTACTGTAGTTCTACGGTGGAATCATAAAGATAACACAAGAGAGACAGGCTTGGGTGTATGTCATCTTTCTGGACTATAGGAAAGCATTTGATACAATGCCACACCAGAGATTAGTCCAGAAACTGGAGGAACAAACAGAGTTAAAAGGCAGAGTGTTACAGTTGGCAGGGAGTGTCTGACAGAAGGCAGAGAGTAATAGAAAGAGCTAAGACATCAGAATGGATGAGAGTAACGACTGGGGTTCCCCAAGGATCAGTACTAAGAATGTTTCAGTTAGACGTGAATGAACTTTCAGAGAGGATTGAGTCTTCTGTGTCACTGTTTGTGGATGTAAAATTAATAGAAGAATAGGAACAGAAGATGGTACTGATAAATTTCAGCGGGACCTCAAGAGATTACTGATGTGGTCAAACAAGTGGCTTGTCGAGTTAAACCCGAACACATGCAAGGTCATGTAAACTGGAAAAGGTTAAGGCAGACCAGCAACAGAGTACAGCATGGGTGGAGAGAAGTTGCAAATATCAAAGTGAAAGGACCTGGGGGTAAATATAACAACAAGCATGTCGCCAGATATAACATAAACCATTTAACGTCAGCAGCAGCATATGCAAGATTAGGAAACCTCAGAATAGCGTTCAAAAACCTAGATTAAATAATCATTCAGAACCTTATACACTACATCTGCGGCCCCAGCATGGAGCCCACACCCGGTCAAGTACGTGCGGAAGCTCGAAAAGGTCCAAGTACCAGAACTGAGAGGAATGCATTTTGAGAAGTTGAAGAAAATGAAGATGACCTTAGAAAAGTACAATGGAAAACATGACTACTAAATACAGACTCCTACAACGATTTAACAGAGCTGATAGAGACAGATTGAATTATGAGGACCTGGATCAATCAAGCTGACACAGATGACTAAAGAACAACTTCTTTTAGTATCAGGATAGTTGAAAACTGGAATGACTTGGATGAGACGGTGAGGGAGACAAACTCAATACACTGCTTCAGGATTTATGATAAGGCCCAAGAAGTCAGAAACCAGTGATGCTGGTCCAAGTAATCTACCTGTGTCAAGGGGAGCCAAGAACCGAATCTTGAACCCCGTCAACACAACTCTGCAAGTAAAACTCCTTGAGTATACACACACACACACACACACACACACACACACACAGCCCCGGTGGCCTGATGGCTAAAGCTCTCGCCTGATGCACGGAGGGCACGGGTTCAATTCCCGGCGGGGCGGAAACATTTCGAAGTGTTTCCTTACACACACACACTCACACACATACATACAACAGGCCTAGTGTCAAATCGACATGTGCCTAGAACAAAATGGTAACTAACACACACACACATACACACACACCAGTGAAGAGGCGGGGCCAGGAGCTATGAATCGAACCCTGCAAGCACAATTAGGTGAGTACAATTAGATGAGTACACACACACACACACACACACACACACACACACATATCACGCACGGAGGGCCCGGGTTCTATTCCCGACGGGGCGGAAACATTTCGAAGTGTTTCCTTACACACACACACACACTCACACACATACATACAACAGGCCTAGTGTCAAATCGACATGTGCCTAGGACAAAATGGTAACTAACATACACACACACACCAGTGAAGAGGCGGGGCCAGGAGCTATGAATCGACCCCTGCAAGCACAATTAGGTGATTACAATTAGATGATTACACACACACATACACACACACACACACACACACACACACACACATACACACATACACACACACACACACACATACTAAACCATTGGCAGAGAATGTTGACAGAGAAAAGCGGTTACTGTTTTTGGCTGGTCAGAGTAGGAAATAAAATCAAGAACGGAAATAACCGAAAGAGAAGAGCGACACAAAAATAAGGTGAGAAAACGCCTATTAGATTTTATCATTCAAGAAGATGTAGCGGAATACAGACGAGATGGTAAAGACGAGAAACATAAGAACAGGCCACTAATAATAACACAGACGCGGATAAAGCATAAAGAATTGCTTAAGAAAGCTAGAGACATAGAGAAACTGGAAGGCTGTAAGGATATACATCTTAGATAAGACCTCTCGGAGGAGGATAATAATGACCTCAATAAATACTACTTAGAAGTTAATGGAGGTTAATTAAGGTCATTGTAAACACTACTTAGAGGTTATTGAAGTTAAGTTTAATATATAGACCTTCATAATCATTGAGGAATGAGGACAGAAGTAAAAAAAAATACATAATGACAGGACCGAAATATCCCAGCAAACAACTTTTCAAAGAACTCAGCCCATAATACACAACCAAACAAACAAGTTGCTCGCAACTTAACAACTTAAAATAAGTTAATCCTGAGATACAAACTTCAGCAGCATCGTCCACACACAATGTTTGGTCTCACTGAAATACTTAGAACGATGTTTATAGTTAACCCTACGTTAATTTATATCCATTAACCAGACAGTAACCATCCATCAACCAGTCAGTAACCATCCATCAACCAGCCAGTAACCATCCATCAACCAGCCAGTAACCATCCATCAACCAGCCAGTAACCATCCATCAACCAGCCAGTAACCATCCATCAACCAGCCAGTAACCATCCATCAACCAGCCAGTAACCATCCATCAACCAGCCAGTAACCATCCATCAACCAGCCAGTAACCATCCATCAACCAGCCAGTAACCATCCATCAACCAGTCAGTAACCATCCATCAACCAGCCAGTAACCATCCATCAACCAGTCAGTAACCATCCATCAACCAGTCAGTAACCATCCATCAACCAGCCAGTAACCATCCATCAACCAGTCAGTAACCATCCATCAACCAGCCAGTAACCATCCATCAACCAGCCAGTAACCATCCATCAACCAGCCAGTAACCATCCATCAGCCAGCCAGTAACCATCCATCAACCAGCCAGTAACCATCCATCAACCAGCCAGTAACCATCCATCAACCAGCCAGTAACCATCCATCAACCAGCCAGTAACCATCCATCAACCAGCCAGTAACCATCCATCAACCAGCCAGTAACCATCCATCAACCAGTCAGTAACCATACATCAACCAGTCAGTAACCATCCATCAACCAGCCAGTAACCATCCATCAACCAGCCAGTAACCATCCATCAACCAGCCAGTAACCATCCATCAACCAGCCAGTAACCATCCATCAACCAGCCAGTAACCATCCATCAACCAGCCAGTAACCATCCATCAAATAGCCAGTAACCATCCATCAACCAGTCAGTAACCATCCATCAACCAGTCAGTAACCATCCATCAACCAGCCAGTAACCATCCATCAACCAGTCAGTAACCATCCATCAACCAGTTAGTAACCATCCATCAACCAGTCAGTAACCATCCATCAACCAGCCAGTAACCATCCATCAACCAGCCAGTAACCATCCATCAACCAGCCAGTAACCATCCATCAACCAGCCAGTAACCATCCATCAACCAGCCAGTAACCATCCATCAACCAGTCAGTAACCATCCATCAACCAGCCAGTAACCATCCATCAACCAGCCAGTAACCATCCAATAACCAACCAATAACCACCCAATAATCATCCAACAATCAGCCAGTAACCATCCATCAACCAGCCAGTAACCATCCATCAACCAGCCAGTAACCATCCATCAACCAGCCAGTAACCATCCATCAACCAGCCAGTAACCATCCATCAACCAGCCAGTAACCATCCATCAACCAGCCAGTAACCATCCATCAACCAGTCAGTAACCATACATCAACCAGTCAGTAACCATCCATCAACCAGCCAGTAACCATCCATCAACCAGCCAGTAACCATCCATCAACCAGCCAGTAACCATCCATCAACCAGCCAGTAACCATCCATCAACCAGCTAGTAACCATCCATCAACCAGCCGGTAACCATCCATCAAATAGCCAGTAACCATCCATCAACCAGTCAGTAACCATCCATCAACCAGTCAGTAACCATCCATCAACCAGCCAGTAACCATCCATCAACCAGTCAGTAACCATCCATCAACCAGTTAGTAACCATCCATCAACCAGTCAGTAACCATCCATCAACCAGCCAGTAACCATCCATCAACCAGCCAGTAACCATCCATCAACCAGCCAGTAACCATCCATCAACCAGCCAGTAAATATCCATCAACCAGCCAGTAACCATCCATCAACCAGTCAGTAACCATCCATCAACCAGCCAGTAACCTTCCATCAACCAGCCAGTAACCATCCAATAACCAACCAATAACCACCCAATAATCATCCAACAATCAGCCAATAACCATCCATCAACCAGCCAGTAACCATCCATCAACCAGCCAGTAACCATCCATCAACAAGCCAGTAACCATCCATCAACCAGTCAGTAACCATCCATCAACCAGCAGTAACCATCCATCAACCAGTTAGTAACCATCCATCAACCAGACAGTAACCATCCATCAACCATCCAGTAACCATCCATCAACCAGCCAGTAACCATCCATCAACCAGCCAGTAACCATCCAATAACCAACCAATAACCACCCAATAATCATCCAACAATCAGCCAATAACTATCCATCAACCAGCCAGTAACCATCCATCAACCAGCCAGTAACCATCCATCAACCAGCCAGTAACCATCCATCAACCAGTCAGTAACCATCCATCAACCAGCCAGTAACCATCCATCAACCAGCCAGTAACCATCCATCAACCAGCCAGTAACCATCCATCAACCAGCCAGTAACCATCCATCAACCAGCCAGTAACCATCCATCAACCAGCCAGTAACCATCCATCAACCAGCCAGTAACCATCCATCAACCAGTCAGTAACTATACATCAACCAGCCAGTAACCATCCATCAACCAGCCAGTAACCATCCATTCAATCAGCCAGTAACCATCCATTCAATCAGCCAGTAACCATCCATTCAATCAGCCAGTAACCATCTATCATGCAGCCAGTAACCATCCATTAACCAGCCAGTAACCATCCATCAACCAGCCAGTAACCATCCATCAACCAGCCAGTAACTATCTATCATTCAGTCAGTAACCATCCATCAACCAGCCAGTAACCATCCATTCAATCAGCCAGTAACCATCTATTCAATCAGCCAGTAACCATCTATCATGCAGCCAGTAACCATCCATCAACCAGCCAGTAACCATCCATCAACCAGCCAGTAACCATCCATTCAATCAGCCAGTAACCATCCATTCAATCAGCCAGTAACCATCCATTTAATCAGCCAGTAACCATCCATCAACCAGCCAGTAACCATCCATTCAATCAGCCAGTAACCATCCATCAACCAGCCAGTAACCATCCATCAACCAGCCAGTAACCATCCATCAACCAGCCAGTAACCATCCATCAACCAGCTAGTAACCATCCATCAACCAGCCAGTAACCATCCATTCAATCAGCCAGTAACCATCCAATAGCCACCCAATAATCATCCAACAATCACCCAATAACCACCCAAAAACCAACCAATAACCATTCAGTACCCAACCAATAACCATCCAACAACCAGCCAATAACCATCCAACAACCAGCCAATAACCATCCAACAATCACCCAGTCAATAACGTAATGCAGTTTTGCATATTTCTACAAATTTATCAAGTTAATTCAACTACAAATATGATAACATAAGATTGTATTAAATTTGTGAACACACCCAGAAGTGTCTTTTGTCTTTGATACGAAATTGTTGATAACTTCGTGTGCTATTATTTCACTTATATTTCTTGAGGTGAACAATAGAACTGAAAAAGACTAAGCTCTGTTAACGGATAATTGTTTCGTTAGACGACTTCTTTTAGTTAGTAAGTTTATTCATGTATACACAAATACAGTTACATAATCATACATAGCAGCATATGTGTAGAGCACCTAGGATAACCCAAAAAAGTCAGAGTGACTTATTTCGTTGTAATAACGAAGGGTGTTGATAGTGTAGGTTTTCAAGAGTCCTGGTTCGTCCAGAGACGTTAGGTTAGGTTAGGTTAGTCAGGAAACAGGACAAGTGTTTCCTGACGCGGTTGTTAGTCATATGATGACCCGCCACTTGAGCTTGTGGACATCTGACCGACGCCTTCCACTGGCTTACCTCTCCACCTCTTTAAAAATTAAAATGATATATCACGAGAGGAACTTTCTGTCTCTCATACAAGTGTTGCCAGTAGTACTGTAGTGATAACACGTTATCACAGTGATCATATCATTAATATTTACTCGAATATCGACTCTGGCAGTGCAGTGATAACACGTTATTGCTGGGCAATGTTACCCCTGGCATTTACTCTCCAATGATATTTACTTGATTCCAATGTTTATTTCCACGAGCGTCGCTTAACTCATCGCTGCCACCAAGTATAAATCTCCTCCATACTCTGACATTTCTAGTAAATGTTGTAAATGTGACATTTATATATATATATATATATATATATATATATATATATATATATATATATATATATATATATATATATATATATATATATATCTTCTTCTTTCAACAAATCGGCCGTCTCCCACCAAGGCGGGGTGGCCCAAAGAGAAAACAAAAGTTTCTCTTTTTCACTTTAGTAATGTATACAGGAGAAGAGGTTACTTGCCCCATGCTCCCGGCATTTTAGTCGACTCTTACGACACGCATGGCTTACGGAGGAAGAATTCTGTTCCACTTCCCCATGGAGATAAGAGGAAATAAGAACAAGAACTATTAAGAAAATAGAAAAAACCCCAGAGGGGTGTGTATATATATGCTTGTAAATGAATGTGTAGTGTGACCTAAGTGTAAGTAGAAGTAACTAGACATTCCTGAAATCTTGCATGTTTATGAGACAGAAAAAAGACACCAGCAATCCTACCATCATGTAAAATAATTACAAGCTTTTGTTTTACACTCACTTGGCATGACGGTAGTACCTCCCTGGGTGGTTGCTGTCTACCAACCTACTACCTAGGAGATATATATATATATATATATATATATATATATATATATATATATATATATATATATATATATGTACTGATTAGGTAAAACTTGCGATTTTGGTTTAAATAGCAACACTCTTTTTGCCATATAAGACAAGCGAAAATTTGTGTATGCAATAATTTCGCCAAAATCATTCTGAACCTAACGAAAAAAATATATTTCATTGTGTTTGTTTATTATTAAATTAATGTTAACGTATCTAAAATATATTTAGTTGGGTTAGGCTAAATTAAATTGCGCTTGTTGTAATAAGGTTAGGTAGGTTTTCAAAGTTTCTCTTGGTACAAAATTATAAATTCTTACATTAACATAAATGAAAAAAATATATCTTTAAACGTATAAGAGAAAATTTTAGAAAGGATTTAATTTTAGATGAGTTCTTGCTAATTGACCAGTTTTACCTAATCGGCACGACATTATATATATACGTATATGCCAAACTGCAGCCAGCCGAGATTAGATCCTGCGACACATTCTCCGCCTCAAGAGACAGAACAACGTATGTGTCGCAGGCTCTAATCTCGGCTGGCTGCAGTTTGGTAAATGTTTCAATACCACTTGTTTCGTGGTTTCATTACTATATATGTCGTGCCGAATAGGTAAAACTTGCGATTTTGGCTTAAGTAGCAACGCTCTTCTTGCCGAAGAAGTCAAGCGAAAATTTGCGTATGCAATAATTTGGAAAAAGTCATTCCGAACCTAACGAAAATAAGATATATTTCATTGAGTTTGTTTATTATTAAATTATTGTAAACTTATCTAAAATATATTTAGTTGGATTAGGCTAAATTAAATTGCGATTGGTAAAATAAGGTTAGGTAAGTTTTCTAAGGTTCTTTTGGTACAAAATTATAATTTTTTTACATTAACATAAATAAAAAAATATATCTCTAAACATATAAGAGAAAATTTTAGGACTTAATTTTAAATGAGTTCTTGTTAATTGACTAGTTTTACCTATTCGGCACCACATTCGTGTTGTTCAGTTTTCGTTGATTTTTGTTTAGTCGCAATTATGAAACAGTGAGCTGTAAAGTGGAGCTTTAGGAGTTGAGCTTTAGTGAGCTTCCATGTCCGTACTCCAGCTCTCCTATCAAGAACACCTTTTAATCAGTGTTTAGATATGTTTATGCTTTCGTGGAGAGGTAAACCAGTATGGGTCATTCAGTATAGCAGGTGGTGGAGGTTCTATCATTCACCAGTGTGGTTCATACTGCTCACTTTAAAATCTGAACCTCGAAATGGGTAACATTTGTGAAGTTCAGGGAAATCTGTTAGCCGGACTTGAGTCCTGGAGGTGGGCAGTACAGAACCTGCACTATGAAGGACGGGTGAGGATAGATAGGAGGGGCATTTGAGCTGTAATATTGGAGTGCATCTGGCAAGATGGTGATGGAGTGATGGCGGTGTTGGGGAGACGTGTGGGATTAAAATATTACAAATCTAATATAAAGTGGGAGTTTTTCATAGTTGCTTTTTGCCGATGACACAGTGCTTTTGGGAGATTCTGAGAAGTTGATCATGTTGGTAGACTAATTTGGGAGGGTGTGTAGAAGAAAGAAATTAAAACTGAACTTAGGAAAGAGCAAGGCGATGAGAGTAACAAAAAAAAATTACGTAATGGATGATTTGATATCAGATGGGAAGGAAAGAATATGGAGGAACTAAATGAACTCACTTAATTGTGAGTGCAAGGGTCAAGTCACAGCTTCTGGCCCCACCTCTTCACCGTGTTCAGGTACTGGAAAGTGAGCTTATTGGTGGACGGGTCTATGAAAGATGTGTTGAACCACAAAACTGACGAGGGGAAAAAAAAGAGGTGGTTGGTGCACTGAGGCATCTGTAGAGACAAAGAACCTTATCAATGGGAGGCAAGAAGGGAAATGTGCCAGAATATAGTGGTACCAACACTTTTATATAAGTGTGAAGCATGGAGTTTAAACATTGCAGCGAGGAGGCTGGAGGCAGTGGAGATGTCATCTCTAAGAATTCGGAGTTTGTAGATTAGGAGGTGTGGAGTTACCAAAAGCATTATTCACAGGGCTGAGAAAGGGTTGTTGAGGTGGTTGGGACATTTAGAGAGGATATAGCAAAATAGGATGACTTTTAGGGTGTAAATCTGTAGTGGAGGGGAGGCGGGGTACAAATGGAGGGGAAGATGAAAAAGATTTTGTATGCAAGGGGCTTGGACATACAGCAGGCATGAGTGAGAGTGTTAGATAGGAGTGAATAGAGACGAATGGTGTTTGGGACCTAACGAGCTGTTGGAGTGTGAGCAGGGTAATATTTTGTGAAGGGATTCAGGGAAACCTGACTTGAGTCCTGGAGGAATGGTGCGGTAGGTCGTCATAGAAAAGCTTGAAGGAAGGGGGTAGGGGATTTAAGAGGTTCTATTTTCGAGGGGTTTGGACACCCAATAGATGTGTGTTAGATAGGAGTCAGTGGAAGCAAGGGTTTTTTTTATTTCACATGCTGTTGGAGTGTATGCAAGGTAATATTTTTTGGAAGGATTCAAGGAAACCGGTTAACCGGAGTCGAGTCCTGGAGATGGGAAGTACAGTGCATGTACTAGGAAGGAGTGGCGAGGATATTAGAGTTTGGAGGGGCATCTGAAGTGTAATAAAGGCGCCTTACTGGCAAGACAGTGCTTGAATGAATGATGGTGAAAGTGTTTCTTCTTTATTGGGTGGAAGATGGCAGGAGTACAAAAAATAACAAAAAATGACAACAACAACAACAGCGATAAAACAAGAATAATAATAATAATAATAATAATAATAATAATAATAATAATCCTTGAAATCTGAGAGGGAAGCAGATGTAAGATTCTGGGCCAAGTTTCACAGAATCTCAATTATACTCAGGGGAAAGCGCTAAATCAGTAGGGAGGTTACAAGGCCCCAGGGGAAAAAATTTAATCAGGTTTGTCCAAAGGAGAGAGTAACTTCAGTTCCCAGGATCAAGAGCACTACACCAGCAATTATAGTAGATATAAGGGTACCGAGCTTCCAAATTTTGCACCATCTCTGCTTAAATACAGCAACCACAACAAATACAGCAACCACAACAAATACAGCAACCACAACAAATACAGCAACCACAGCAACTACAGCAACCACAACAACCACAGCAAATACAGCAACAACACCAAATACAGCAACACCAAATACAGTAACCACAGCAAATACAGCAACCACAGCAAATACAGCAACCACAGCAAATACAACAACCTCAGCAAATACAACAACCACAACAAATACAGCAACCACAACAAATACAGGAACCAGAGCAGCCACAGAAAATACAGCAACCACAACAAATACAGCAACCACAACAAATACAGCAACTACAATAAATACAGTAACCACAACAACCACATAAAATATAGCAACCACAACAAATACACCAACCACAAAAAATACAGGAACCACAGCAAATACAGCAACCACAGAAAATACAGCAACCTCGGAACATACAGCAACCACAGCAAATGCAGCAGCAACAGCAAATATAGCAGCCACAACATATACAGCAACCACAACATATACAGCAACCACAACATATACAGCAACCACAGAAAATACAGCAACCTCATAAAATACAGCAACCACAACAAATACAGCAACCACAAAAAATACAGCAACCACAGAAAATACAGCAACCTCATAAAATACAGCAACCACAACAAATACAGCAACCACAAAAAATACAGCAACCACAGAAAATACAGCAACCACAACAAATACAGCAACCTCAGAAAATACAGCAACCACAGAAAATACAGCAACCACAGAAAATACAGCAACCACAGAAAATACAGCAACCACAGAAAATACAGCAACAACAACAAATACAGCAGCCTCAGAAAATACAGCAACCACAGAAAATACAGCAACCACAGCAAATACAGCAACCACAGCAAATACAGCAACAACAACAAATACAACAACCACAGATAATACAGCAACAACAACAAATACAGCAACCTCAGAAAATACAGCAACCACAGAAAATACAGCAACCACAGAAAAATACAGCAACCACAGCAAATACAGCAACCACAACAAATACAGCAACCACAGATAATACAGCAACTACAGAAAATACAGCAACCACAGAAAATACAGCAACCACAACAAATACAAAAACCACAGCAAATACAGCAACCACAGTAAACACAGCAACCACAACAAATACACCAACCACAGCAAATACAGCAACCACAGCAAATACAATAACCACAGCAAATTCAGTAACCACAGAAAATACAGCAACCACAGCAAATACAGTAGCCACAGCAAATACAGCAACACAGCAAATACAGTAACCACAGCAAATTCAGCAACCACAGCAAATTCAGCAACCACAACAAATACAGGAACTACAGTAAATTCAGCAACCACAACAAATACAGTAACCACAAATACAGTAACCACAAATACAGGAACCACAGCAAATTCAGCACCTACAGCAAATACAGCAACCACAGAAAATACAGCAACCACAAAAAATACACCAACAACAAAAAATACAGGAACCACAGCAAATACAGCAACCACAGAAAATACAGCAACCACAACAAATACAGGAACCACAGCAACCTCAGAAAATACAGCAACCACAGCAAATACACGAACCACAGCAACCATAGCAAATACAGCAACCACAACAAATACACCAACCAAAGAAAATACAGCAACCTCAGAAAATACAGCAACCACAGCAAATACAGCAACCACAACAAATACAGCACCCACATAAAATACAGCACCCACAGAAAATACAGCAACCACAGAAAATACAGCAAACACAGAAAATACAGCAACCACAACAAATACAGTAATCACAACAAATACACCAACTACAGCAAATTCAGCAACCACAGAAAACACATCAACCACAACAAATACACCAACCACAGCAAATACAGCAACCACAGAAAATACAGCAACCACAGAAAATACAGCAACCACAGCAAATACAGCAACCACAGCAAATACAGCAACCACAACATATACAGCAACTATAGAAAATACAGTAATCACAGCAAATACAGCAACCACATCAAATACAGTAACCATAGAAAATACAGCAACCACAGGAAATACAACAACTGCAACAAATACAGCAATACAGTATTACAACAAATACAGCAATTCAACGAACACAGCAGAGAACTACTGCAATAGAGAAGTACATCAAATACACCATTCCAGCAATACAGCGATACAGCAACAGAGCAAATACAGCATTGTATCAATACATCGATAGAGGAATACAGAAAATACAACAGCACAACAAATGCAACATTAAAACAATAGTGATTTCTCCATTACAGCAACAATCAGTTATATATCACGGAGTAGAACTGAGTAGAGTATGAGCAGAGTATGAGTGAGTATGAGAGCATGAGTGAGAGTATGAGCGAGAGTATGAGAGAGAGCATAGAGATAGAGAGATGAACGTGAGTATGAGAGATATGAGTAGAGAATAAGATACTAGTGAATATAGAGAGTATGAGTAGAGAACGAGTATGAAGTATGAGAGATATAAGAACAGTGAGAGTAAGTATGAAGAGAGTGATATGAGAGTAGAGAAGAGAGAGATGAGTGATGAGTAGAACGGAGTAGATAGAGTGAGAGTATGAGTGAGAGATGAGATATGAACGTGAGTATGAAGATAGTAGAGATAGTGAGATAGAGCATGATAGAGTAGTATGAGGATGAGTGAGTATGAGGGAGTATGATGAGTATGAGGAGATGGAGTATGAGAGAATGAGTGAGAGTATGAGTGGAGCATGAGTAGAGAGTATGAAGAATGAAGTATAGCAGAAGTATGAGTGATAGAGAACATGAGTAGATGAGATGATAGTAGTAATGAGGAGTATAGAGGGAGTATGAGTAGTAGAGAATAGGAGTATGAGTGAGTATGAGAGATGAGTGGAGATGAGTGAGTGAGAGTATGAGTATGAGTGAGAGTATGAGGTGAGAGAGTATGAGTGAGAGTAAATGATGAGTATGAGATATGATGAGATGAGTGAGTATAAGACAGATGGAGTAGATGAGTAGAGTGAGATGAGAGCATGAGATGGAGAAGATATGAGTGAGAGATGAGAGATAAATGAGGAGTATGAGACTGAGTAATGAGGAGAGTATGAGAGATGAAGTATGATGTAGTAGAGTATGATGTGAGATGAGATCATGAGGTGAGATATGAGAGTATGAGTGTGAGTATGAGAGTATGAGTGAGAGTATGAGAGCATGAGTGTGAGTATGAGTGAGTATGAAGAATGAGTGTGAGTATGAGAGCATGAGGTGAGTATGAGTGAGAGTATGAGTGTGAGTATGAGTGTGAGTATGAGAATATGAGTGAGAGTATGAGAGTATGAGTGTGAGTATGAGAGTATGAGTGGAGTATGAGTGAGTAGATGAGAGTGAGATGGGGATGATGAGTATGGAGAGAAATGAGTGTGAGATATAGAGTAAGTGAGTATGAGAGTATAGAGGAGAGTATGAGTGTGAGTATGAGTGAGATGAGTGGAGTATGAGAGTATAGTGGAGTATAGTAGAGAATGAGTGGAGTATGAGAGATCAGGTGAGTATGAGAGATGAGTGTAGTATGAGAGATGAGTGTGAGTATGAGAGACAGTGTGAGTATGAGAGTATGAGTGTGAGTATGAGAGTATGAGTGTGAGTATGAGAGTATGAGTGAAAGTATGAGTGTGAGTATGAGAGTGAGTATGAGAGTGAGTATGAGAGTATGAGAGTGAGTATGAGAGTGAGTATGAGAGTATGAGTGTGAGTATGAGAGTGAGTATGAAAGTATGAGTGTGAGTATGAGAGTGAGTATGAAAGTATGAGAGTGAGTATGAGAGTATGAGTGAAAGTATGAGTGTGAGTATGAGAGTGAGTATGAGAGTGAGTATGAGAGTATGAGAGTGAGTATGAGAGTGAGTATGAAAGTATGAGTGAGTATGAGAGTGAGTATGAGAGTATGAGTGTGAGTATGAGAGTGAGTATGAGAGTATGAGTGTGAGTATGAGAGTGAGTATGAGAGTATGAGAGTGAGTATGAGAGTATGAGAGTGAGTATGAGAGTGAGTATGAGAGTATGAGTGTGAGTATAAGAGTATGAGAGTGAGTATGAGAGTATGAGTGTGAGTATGAGAGTGAGTATGAGAGTGAGTATGAGAGTGAGTATGAGAGTGAGTATGAGAGTGAGTATGAGAGTGAGTATGAGAGTGAGTATGAGAGTATGAGAGTGAGTATGAGAGTATGAGTGTGAGTATGAGAGTATGAGTGTGAGTATGAGAGTATGAGAGTGAGTATGAGAGTGAGTATGAGAGTATGAGAGTGAATATGAGAGTGAGTATGAGAGTATGAGAGTGAGTATGAGAGTATGAGAGTGAGTATGAGAGTATGAGTGTGAGTATATGTAAATTTGCAAGCAAAGCACTCAAGTGGAACCCTTGATATAAACTACTATATTTGAAAGACCAACACCTGACTTTGATATATACTATTTGAAAAAAACACCTGCCTTTGATATAAACTATTATGTTTGAAAAACCTGACCTTGATATAGACTATGTTTGGAAAAATACACCTGCCCTTAAACTAAACTATGTTTGAAAATCACCTGCCCTTTACATAAATTACATATTTAAAAAATACACCTGCCTCTAATATAAACTGCTATGTTTGAAAAAACACCTGCCCTTGATATAAATTACCATGTTTGGAAAAAACACCCGCTCTTGATATAAACCACTATGGAAAAATACCTGACCTTGATATAAACTGTTTGAAAAACACCTGTCCTTGATATAACCTACCATGTTTGGAAAAATAAACGTCCTTGATGTAAAATGTTTGGAAAACACCTGCCCTTGATATAAGCAACCATATTTTAATACACATGCCTTTTATATAAACTACTATGTTAGAAAAAACACCTGACTTTGATATAAACTATATTTACAAAAACACCTGCCTTTGATATAAACTATGTTTGGAAAAAAACACCTGCCCTTGATGTAAACTATATTTGAAAAACTCCTGCCCTTCATATAAACTACCATGTTTGGAAAAACACCTGCACTTGATATAAACTACAAATAAACACCAGTCCTTGGAATAAAGTACCATGTTAAAAAACACCTGCTTTTGGTATAAGTTACCATGCTTGAAAAAAACACCTGTCCTTGATATAAATTACCTTGTATAAAGGATCATATTCTAAAAGCATCTGCCTTTATTATAACACAATGTTTTAAAAAACACCTGCCTTTGGTATAAACTACCATGTTTGAAAAAAACACCTGATCTTGATATAAACTACTCGGTATAAAATAGCATATTTTAAAAACACCTGCCGCCCTAAATATAACATAATGTTCTAGAAAACACCTGCCTTTGGTATAAACTACCATGTTTGAAAAAAACACCTGATCTTGATATAAACTACTCGGTATAAAATACCATATTCTAAAAGCACCTGCCCTAATTATAACATAATGTTCTAGAAAACACCAGCCTTTGGTATAAACTACCATGTTTGTAAAACACCTGACCATGGTATAAACTAACGTCTTTGGGAAAACAACACCTGCCTTTGGTGTAAACTAGCGTCTTTGGTAAAAAAAACACCTGCCCTTGGTGTAAACTAGCGTCTTTGGTAAAAAAAAACACCTGCCTTTGGTGTAAACTAACGTCTTTGATAAAAAAACACCTGCCCTTGGTGTAAACTAGCGTCTTTGGTAAAAAAAACACCTGCCTCTGGCACAAACTAGCATCTGTGGTAAAACACTGTGTCAGTCAGTGTGGCTGAGTCATGATACTAACAATTAACTTCATAATAAAAAAAATAACTAAATTATCAGACATTTTGACCAATGAAACTTTAAATATCTACTCATTCCATTCTGAAATTGCTTTAAAACATTTACCTGTAGATGACCTGTGGACAGTGTCGGTGTGGTTATCGCCCACCACGACCCGGTCCCAGACCAGGCCTCCTGGTTACCGGCCTGACTATCAGGTTGTTGGTGCTAGCCGCAGGCAAACTAGTGTATGCCTTATAGCCCGGATACTCAGGGACCAACTTCAGAAACTTATCAAGGTCCCTTTTGAAGAGAGCAAGAAGTTTGTTTGTAATTTGCCTTATGTATGGAGGTTGCTGAAAAGTCTTGGTCCCTTTGCATTTATTGAAGTGTCTTTTGGTATATGGATTACTCTCCTGATTTTTTCTGGAGGTATTTTAAACATTATCATTAAAATTACCCTAAATGAGATTAATCTTGCCGAAAATAATTGTGTAAAAAAATGCTAAGTGGCAAATCTGTAGATTTAAGATGGATTATTGAAAGATTTCGGATTAATTTCTCCATTAAGGATTTAACAAAATGCCAGCTCTCACGAGGGCCTCTTAATTCCCTTGAGTGCGTGAATATTATAGTTAAACACTCAACCATATGTCAGAGTCTCATTTCTAAAATATTACCTTCACCAACAGGTAAGGCTCAGTGTCTTAACAAATATTTATATATGAAATTTACAGCACTTGAAATGTGTATATTGTCGTATTTTTTTAATAACAATGCATCAGAATAATTAATTCTTTCTCTAACAACTACAGTGTTCCAAATGCTTATCAATAATTATACTTTGACCTTTGTATTTTGTTCACCCATATATATATATATATATATATGTGTGTGTGTGTGTGTGTGTGTGTGTGTGTGTGTGTGTGTGTGTGTGTGTATAATACGCATGCCAGAGAGAGCAGAGGAGACAAGTGTTTGATATATGCGTTTTAATGCTTACAGAGAACCCGTAACAATGTTAGGAGAAACTTGGAGGTACGTGCGTGCGTGTGTGTCACATCTGCTCCCATTCTCTTACACCCTCACACTCTCACACCTCACCTTCGAATGTGTGTGTGTGTGTGTCTGCGTATGTGTGCGCGTGCGTGCGTGCCTGCGTGCGTGCGTGCGTGCGTGCGTGCTCACCTTGTGGTTGCATGGGTCGATTCATAGGTGGCTCCTGGCGATCACTTCTCACAGACGAGTGTTCTGTCTTATTGTTCTAAATATACACACAACGTACGTTCAGCAACGCATGTACACGTGTGCACTTTGCAACACACAAGTGCTCACATTGCAACGCATTTTGCTACACACAAGTGTTCCTTTTCTATTTGCAACTGCACCTCGCCTACATCCCATGTGTTTCCTGCAGAGTAATCAAACAGAATTTGTGAAAATCCGGTGACATGCAACGTTAACCGTCTTCAGCTCCTGTACTTTCCTCTCTCTCTCTCTCTCTCTCTCTCTCTCTCTCTCTCTCTCTCTCTCTCTCTCTCTCTCTCTCTATACATCTAGCAGAGTGGAGAGACGAGAGGTTCAACTTGTGCATCATTTTCAAATGAACTGAGTTTGAATAGGGGGAAAAGAAAGAATAAATGGGGTTATTGAAAAGGAAAGTTTCTGCAGAATCTAAGACTAATTCCATGGCTTCCACAATCGTCTCCTGACTCTGGTATAACAGTATCAGGACAGAGGAAAAGTAAGGACTTCTTCAACACGACCTTGAACAACTTACTGATAATGACGATTGAAATGTGTTCCATTTTCAGTAGTTATTTCTGATTATTTTTCAAAGGAAAATGCAACTGAATTCTATATAATTAATAATTATAAAGATATGAGAGGTTCTAATAATTGATAATTAGAGAAGACAGGAAGAGAATTCCCTAATAATTATAAAATATGGAAGACACGCGGACAACTCTGTTATTAATAATTATAGAAGACACGAGGATAATTATCTATAATAAAGAACATAATAACATAAGAAGGAAGTAGCACTGCAGTAGGCCTACTGGCTTATGCTAAGCAGGTCTAACTCACACCCACCCACACCCGCTTATATGCTTGTCTAACCTATTTTTAAAGGTATGCAAAGTTTTCGCCTCAGTAACGTTATTTAGGAGTTCGTTCCACTCATTCACAACTCTATTACCAAACCAATGATGCTCTCCTATATCTTGTCTAAATCTATTTTTTCCAACTTGAAACCACTGCTGCGAGTCCTGTCTATGTTATATATATTTAGCAAGTTATATATATATCCCCTTAATTTATTTCTGTCTTCCATTTATACACCTCCATTATATCCCCCCCTAATTCTACGTCTTTCCAGTGAGTGTAGGTTCAGAGACCTCAGTCTGTTATCGTAGGGAAGATTTCTAATAAGGTATCAACGTCGTCATCCTTCTGTGTATGTTTTCCAGTGCATTTATATCCGTTCTGTAATACGGTGAGCAGAACTATGCAGCATAATCTAGATGAGTACTCTTATTATTTATGTTTCTTGATCCAAGTACTTGTCCAACACTTGGACGAAGACCTACTTGGTTCCACTGTGACCCCGCCTCCTCCTTCGACTCACCTGACTACAGTATATAAGCCACTTCTCCGGCCATATGCTGAGGGACTGATTACTCAAACTCCTCCTCTCTTTACACCGTTCTTCTTTGTATTGGACTGATAAAGCCACTGTGTGGCGAAAGTTTCCTCAATAAAGATTCCCAAATGTTGCATATGTGTCTCATTCTTCATATTTCTTGACATGAGTCAATATATTGTGAATATCTACGCACTGTTGTCTTGGCTTTAGATTACTGCTAACCAGAACTCTTAAGTCTTTTTCGCATTCAGAGTGATTACGATGTACATTATTTAGTTTATAAGCGCCATGGTTATTTTCTTTTCCCAGGCTTAGTACCTTACACATGTCTACATAAAATTGAATCTTCCATTTCTTCGACCATTGCATCAGCCTATCCAGGTCTTCCTGTAGCACTCTAGTGTCCTCATCAG
Source organism: Cherax destructor (assembly GCA_009830355.1). NCBI lineage: Eukaryota > Metazoa > Arthropoda > Malacostraca > Decapoda > Parastacidae > Cherax > Cherax destructor. The sequence goes on along the minus strand of WNWK01007982.1, from coordinate 10,988 downwards.
ATTTATTCTGACGGTCTAATTTAGTGTCATAGGCAAACTTGCTTATATCGCTATTCATTCCCTCACCTACATAGTTAATGTACATTGTGGACAACAAAGGGCCCATCACTGACCCTTGAGGAACACCGCTTGTGACATGTCCTCACTCTTTCTCCTTAATTATGCAAACTCTCTGTTGCCTACCTGTCAAACACGCTTCTGTACAGAAAAAAATTCCCCTTCTGTGTCGTGTATACACAAATTCTTTTCTTGCACGGAGAAAGCGCGAGGCTTTGGCTTTTCTTTAAGATGTTTCATTGAGGTGGCGTCAGGGTAAGCTTCGTTAATTAACACATTTGAGCTAAGGTGAAGATTGTGTTTGGACGTGTGTGACATTGATTCAATAATATGAGGAAAACACCAGTGCATTATCTGGATGAAACGAAGAAAATGAACAAAGATGCAACTGTATAACGCAATATCATATTCATTAACACGATCTACCTCTTCAAATACCTTAGTGGTAAAAAAAATAGTAAATTCGTAAAGCAGGAATGCCCCTTTGTAAAACTGTGCTGAGATTCATTGATTAATTTATGTCTTTCAAGATGGCTTCGAATAACATCGGCAATTATTGATTTCATCAATTTTCTCACAATGGAGGTTAGGCTAATTTGTCTATAATCTGAAGCTAAAAACCTGTCTCCTGTTGAAAATAGGTATCACATTTGCCATTTTCCACTTGTCTGGCACTATGCCAGTTTTTAGTGATATGTTGAAAAGACTAGCCAATGGTACGCTAAGTTCTTCTTTACATTCCTTTATAACCCTTGAGAACAGTTAATCAGGGGCCCCGGGATTTATTTGGGTTTAATCTGCCCGAGAACCATATCACTGGTGACTGATCATTCACAACTTGTTTCCGTTCTGACCTATATAATTTTTGACTTTTGGAATTTCGCTAGTATCTTTCTTGCGCAAAAAGTTAAAGATAATAAGTATCGAGAATTGTACATATTTCTTTGTCACTGACGGTGAGCGGACCTGACTAGGTCTTCAAGTGGTCCTATCTTCTCCTTAATCTTATTCCTATGTACCTGAAAGAAACCATTTGGGTTCGTCTTCGATTCCTTTGCTACTTTAATTTAATAATCTCTTTTGGCTTCCCTTATTCCTCTTTTAATCTTATCAGAAATAACATTAGGAGAGAAGTAAATAATGAAATTAAATGATGTAAGAATGCAGCTAGAAGCCTGAGTTGATCTGTAACCCATTATGATAAAATGGACGTTAATGAGAGCGTATATATATAGAGCAACTTGCAATGTGAACAGACTGATTGGTTACAAGTACTTCCAGCAGACACACAGGAGAGGCTCAAACCAAATGGTCAGTTTTATAGTCACTATCTTGAACACCATATGCTTAATTATCCACTTATTGAAGAATGTTGAAATAGATAGTATAATAACCTATGTTATATGTCAACATATTAATGAAAATAAGATTAAAGATATATTAAAGAAATTTCCTAAATTTGCCTGGAATAGATAAGTCAATTATAGGTATATATCCAGATGTACTCCGGTAAGCTCTTTGGGGCCTAGTTCCTAGGCCTTGTGTGTATCCATATGTTCTTGCGCTACCGTCCACAGGTTGGATATGGGTGCACAATAAACTAGCCACTTCAGTGGCAAAATCTAATTTTTTTTATTTCTCTCTTTAATTGAATATTTTGATTACTTAAGTGCCCCTCGTCTTTTTTTAATTACCTGTAACTGCATTTCCTTTGATCTATGACATGTTTTAATCTATTGTTTATCCATTTAGGGTCATTTTTGTTTGATCTGATTTCCATATTTGCAACACATGGTGCCTGGTCAGCTGGCACTCTGCTTTGAAAAATGGCAGATTGACAACCATCTGATCAGATAAGTCAGGTCACTTGTGTGACCTCACTTGTCAGGTCCCATAAGTTGATCCCACAAAATCGGCTGTACGGAAATCAGGGACATTGACTCACGGAAATCACGGACATTGACTCACGTAAATTAGGGGCATTGACTCACGGAAATCAGGGGCATTGACTCACGGAAATCAGGGACATTGACTCACGGAAATCAGGGGCATTGACTCACGGAAATCACGGACATTGACTCACGGAAATTAGGGGCATTGACTCACGGAAATCAGGGGCAGTGACTCACGGAAATCAGGGGCATTGACTCACGGAAGTCAGGGACATTGACTCACGGAAATCACGGACATTGACTCACGGAAATTAGGGGCATTGACTCACGGAAATCAGGGGCAGTGACTCACGGAAATCAGGGGCATTGACTCACGGAAGTCAGGGACATTGACTCACGGAAATCAGGGGCATTGACTCAACTGCTGTCATTAAAGTAATTTCATGATAAATTGAATCTGAGTGATTTGTGAGCGCTTACCCCAAGCTTATCATCAACTTCCATCAATTTAAATATTCTAGACAACTCAGCAGCGGACCCCTCGACAAAGTTGGCTAACGCTACCACCCCTGCCTACCACCCCTGTCTACCACCCCTGCCTACCACCCCTGCCCCAGAGACGTTCCCCTTCCCTTACATATGTATCATGGTTGTTAAAGACGAGGGGAAAATTATGCAAGAATCGAGGATTTAATTAGATTGTTGTTACTGCAATTATAAACAAGCGTTAAATACGTATGTGTCATGCAATAAGTAGATAGATTGAACGAGTAGACTGATCAGTCAAATAGTCAGACTGAACAAGTAAACCGAATAGATAAGCAGACAGGTTAACCAAGTAGACAGATTAATCAGGAAGACAGAGTAAACAACTATACACATTAAACAAGTAGGCAGATTAAGTAGACAGATTAACTAAGTAGACAGATTAACTAAGTAGACAGATTAACTAAGTAGACAGATTCAAGCAAATCAGTCTGCTTCAGCGAACTGTTGTCAGTCTTGCTAAAGAATGCAGAGAGAGGAAGTTAATAAACAGTGAAGTGGAAGAGACAACAGAATCCATACATAGTTTCACGAGGGGACCAGGAGCTAGGATTCAACCCCAGCAAACAACAAACAAGCACCTGTTTTTTTTTTTTAATAGCAAGTGGGTATCGTGCATTGATGAACATTTCAAAGGTGATCATGTTTCAATCATGGGGAAGCGCTAAGCCCGTAGGGGGGTCATACAGCTGGGGAAACGGGAGGCAATCAGGTTTGATCCAAGGAAATGGAGTGGTAGCACAAATTCCTTGAATCATGAACCCTTAGTTAGCTTAGAATTATGGAATTGTTCCAGTCACGGTATTGTGGCTTTAGTCTCATGGAATTGTTCCAGCCATGGTACTGTGGCTTTAGTCTCATGGAATTGTTCCAGCCATGGTATTGTGGCTTTAGTCTCATGGAATTGTTCCAGCCATGGTATTGTGGCTTTAGTCTCATGGAATTGTTCCAGCCATGGTATTGTGGCTTTAGTCTCATGGAATTGTTCCAGCCATGGTATTGTGGCTTTAGTCTCATGGAATTGTTCCAGCCATGGTATTGTGGCTTTAGTTAGTCTGATGGAATTGTTCCAGCCATGGTATTGTGGCTTTAGTTAGTCTCATGGAATTGTTCCAGCCATGGTATTGTGGCTTTAGTTAGTCTTATGGAATTGTTCCAGCCATGGTATTGTGGCTTTAGTTAGTCTTATGGAATTGTTCCAGCCATGGTATTGTGGCTTTAGTTAGTCTCATAAGAACTTAAGAAAAAAGGAACACTGCAGCAGGCCTACTGACCCATGCGAGGCAAGTCCATCACTCACCGGCTTAGACCTGACCACCTGGAGCTAACCTTCTTCAGGTAAACTCCAGGTAGTCAGGTCACTTCCACTTAAGGAATTAGTACGGAATCTGACCTAGTAGCACAAGCTAGTTAGGTCCAACTCACACCCACCCACACCCACTCATGTATTTATCTAACCTATTTTTAAAACTACACATCGTCTTAGCTTCTATGACGGTACTCGGGAGTTTGTTCCACTCATCCACAACTCTATTACCAAACCAGTGCTTTCCTATATCCTTCCTGAATCTGAACTTTTCCAACTTGAAACCATTGCTGCGTGTCCTGTCTTGGCTGGATATTTTCAGCACGCTATTTACATCCCCTTTATTTATTCCTGTTTTCCATTTATACACCTCAATCATATCCTCCCTAATTCTACGCCTTTCTAGAGAGTGCAGATTCAGGGCCCTCAGTCTATCCTCATAGGGAAGATTTCTGATACATGGGATCAACTTTGTCATCCTCCTCTGTACGTTTTCCAGTGCATTTATATCCATTCTGTAATACGGTGACCAGAACTGTGCAGCATAATCTAAATGAGGCCTAACCAAAGATATATAGAGTTGAAGAAAAACCTGAGGACTTCTATTATTTATACTTCTTGATATGAAGCCAAGGATTCTGTTAGCTTTATTGCGAACACTTATACACTGTTGTCTTGGTTTCAGATTACTTCTAACCAGAACTCCTAAATCCTTCTCGCAATCACAAGTATTAAGATCTACATTATTCAGTTTATATGTGGCATGGTTATTGTCCTGCCCGACATTTAGAACTTTGCATTTGTCTACATTAAACTGCATCTGCCCCTTCTCCGACCACTGCATCAGTCTATTCAAATCATCCTGGAGTGCTCTAATGTCTTCATTAGAATGAATTGGACGGCCTATTTTGGTGTCATCAGCAAATTTGCTTATGTTGCTATTTATTCCCTCATCTATGTCGTTTATGTAAATTGTAAACAACAGGGGGCCCAAAACTGACCCCTGTGGGACACCGCTTGAGACGTGCCCCCATTCTGATTTCTCCCAATTTATGCAAACTCTCTCCCGTCTATTTGTCAACCATGCCTCTACCCAGGAAAAAATTTCTCCTCCTATTCCGTGTGCCTTAAGTTTCATCAATAGCCTCTGATGTGGAACTCTATCGAAAGCCTTACGGAAGTCCATATACACAATATCATATTCATTACCATGATCTACCTCCTCAAACACCTTAGTGAAAAAAGTTAGTAAATTCGTAAGACAGGAACGCCCCTTAGTAAAACCGTGTTGAGATTCATTAATCAATTTATGCCTTTCAAGATGGCTACGAATTGCCTCGGCAATTATTGATTCCATAAATTTACCAACTATGGAGGTAAGGCTTATTGGTCTATAGTTCGAAGCTAAGAACCTGTCACCTGCCTTGTAAATAGGTATTACATTTGCCCTTTTCCACTTGTCTGGCACTATGCCAGTTTGCAGTGATATATTGAAAAGATTTGCTAAAGGTTTGCTAAGTTCCTCTTTACATTCCTTTAAAACTCTTGCAAACAGTTCATCAGGGCCTGGGGATTTGTTAGGTTTTAATTTATCTATTTGTCTGAGGACCATGTCACTAGTTACCCCAATCGACCATAGTCTATTATCTTCCTGTTCAACATAATTTATTATTTCTGGAATTCCGCTGGTATCTTCCTGAGTAAAAACTGAGAGGAAGTATTGAAAATTTCACACATATCCTTATCACTGTCCGTGATCTGTCCTGAGTTACTCTTAAGTGGGTCTATCTTGTCCCTAATCTTACTTCTGTATACCTGAAAGAAACCTTTTGGGTTAGTCTTCGAATCCCTTGCGACCTTAGCCTCATAATCCCTTTTTGCTTTTCTTAATCCTTTTTTTATTTCTCTCTTTAATTGAAAATATTGATTTCTTATCTGTCCATCCCCTCTTTTGATACGCCTATATATGCCTTTCTTTTGACCATTGAGATGTTTTAATATATTGTTCATCCATTTAGGATAATTTTTGTTGGATCTAATTTCCCTACTCGGAACAAAAGTTGTCTGGGCAGCTAGAACTACACTCTGGAAAACATCATATTGGCAACCAAAACCACCACCTGACCCATAGTCAGGTCATCCCAATTTAGCCCACCTAGGTAATTTCTCAGCCCCATGAAGTCGGCTAAGCGAAAGTCTGGAACAGAGACTTGATTGCAGTTACCTGGGTAATTCCATGATATATTGAAACTAAGTGATTTGTGATCGCTTTCCCCAAGCTCTTCATTAACCTCAAGATTATTAATTAGTGATTCTTTGTTAGCAAGAACCAAATCAAGCAAGTTGCTACCTCTAGTTGGTTCTGTCACAAACTGTTTTAAAAAACAATCCTGAACCGTATCAAGAAAGTCACTAGACTCAAGATTACCTGTCACATTGTTCCAATCAATTTGTCTAATGTTAAAATCTCCCATTAACACAACATTTTCATATCTAGACGCCTTATGAATTTCGTCCCATAGCAGCTTACTGCACTCCCTATCCAGGCTTGGGGGCCTGTAAATCACACCCAAAATTAATTTTTCACGACCCTCGAGAAACTGTAGCCAAACAGATTCTGTGTCCGATGTTTCTAATCTTATATCTTGTCTAACACAACAATTTAAATTATCTCTGACATACATCGCCACTCCACCACCCTTCCTGTTGACCCTATCAGTTTGGAATAGTTTATATCCCTGTATGTTGCACTCGGAAGGCATTTCTCTATCTTTCAGGTTGAACCAGGTCTCTGTTATAGCAATAATATCTATATTACCTGCACTTGCAAGTAATCTTAGCTCATCTATCTTATTTCTTAGACTCCTACTATTTGTATAGTAAACCTTAAGGGAGCTAGTCACTCGTTGCCCTCTATTATCTCTCTTTGTTGATCAATTGCTTTGCCTTTACTAGCAACTTTATTTTGAATATTGTCTTTTAAAACATATCCCTGAGGTATCCTGGTAATATCTGCTGTTTTCAGACCTAATACTACAGCCTGATTGTTTCCCCACAAACACCCATACCTCTATAATCTATCAGTTTAAATGGAATTGTTCCAGCCACGGTTTTGCGGCTTTAGTCTCATGGAATTGTTCCAGCCACGGTATTGCGGCTTTAGCTAGTCTCATGGAATTGTTCCAGCCACGGTATTGCGGCTTTAGCTAGTCTCATGGAATTGTTCCAGCCATGGTATAGCGGCTTTAGCTAGTCTCATGGAATTGTTCCAGCCATGGTATTGCGGCTTTAGCTAGTCTCATGGAATTGTTCCAGCCATGGTATTGCGGCATTAGCTAGTCTCATGGAATTGTTCCAGCCACGGTATTGCGGCTTTAGCTAGTCTCATGGAATTGTTCCAGCCACGGTATTGCGGCTTTAGCTAGTCTCATGGAATTGTTCCAGCCATGGTATTGCGGCTTTAGCTAGTCTCATGGAATTGTTCCAGCCATGGTATTGCGGCTTTAGCTAGTCTCATGGAATTGTTCCAGCCATGGTATTGTGGCTTTTATTTTCCAGTGCAATTTCGAACCGTGTATATAAGTGTATTTGCATGTTTATTGTGTGATATGGATTTATAGCAAGAGTTCGATTTATGTATACAAGGGATAGCGGCGGCGCGACCGCGGTGGCAGCGGCCGCGGTGGCGGTGGCGGAGGGTGATGGCACAATTTTTTAATCTATATACAGCGACCAATTTTCATATACACTTCAGCCATTTTAACACATTTTAAAAATTCTCATTCCATTTGCTGGACCATTTTTTTTTTCAAATCACTAAAAGCACCACCAATTTTTGTTCCAATTATTCCATCCATATTTGTCCATGACACATGAACAATGTGGGCGGTAAGAGCGCACACAGGTACTGGTTACAAAACATACATATGTATTTATTTTTGCATTGTGGAGTTAAAAGTTTTTTATGAATACAGAGACTTGTATTTCAGGAGATTGGTATTGTATAGCAGGGTGTTTTAAAATGATGGACCCAATTTCAGTATATACTGTTTTGAAATTGGGTCCATCGGTTTGAAACACACTGTACTGACCGGTCATCAGCATAGTAAACAAACCATACCACGGGTGGGGTTCGAACCCGCGGTCAGAGAGTCTCAAAACTCCAGACCGTCGCGTAAGCCACTAGGCCAGCTAGCTTCAATAAGATTCATCCAACTAGGTATATTTCTACACCATAGGAAGGTTAGCATAGGCACCACTGTGTCCACAAATGCAAGTTTTTACAGACGAATCTCCCGCTAGCATGGCCGTGACGAACTCTAGTTCAAGTTCCCTCAATGCTAGCTGGCCCTGTGGATTACGCGACGGTCTGGAGTTTTTGAGACTCTCTGACCGCGGGTTCGAACCCCGCCCGTGGTATGGTTTGTTTGCAATCGTGTCATTACGATTTCGTGAGTCATCAGCATAGTAATTAACTTATATATATTATATTCTGTTGTCAGGGCAATTAGTGCGAATACTCGTTTTATCGTTTTTTTGAGACAATTTTAGCTGTGCGTCTAAAATTTCCAGTATTTCAGAATACAAGTCAACAAGCTCTGAAGCATTGAAAAATGCAATTAAAAAATACAATAAAAATTTCAATAAAAAAAATTCTACCTTGCTCTTCTGTTCATGATAATATTTCACTACTTTTTTTAAAAAAATAAAAATCAACTTTTTATGAAAGTCTTTTTTTTTACGGTAATTCGATTCTTGTTTATAAATACAATTGAAAAAAATATGCATTAAAAATTAATTGGCACTTAAAAAAGGCTTTCATAGCACCTGCTATTTAATTTTAGATGTACCTGTTTAATTACATTTGCAAAAAAAAAGCTCAATATAGATTGGCTCAATAAAAGAAAACTGTTCATTAGCCTCAACGATGGTAATTCCTTCTTGTGCTGTTGTGTGATGATTTTGTTCTGGTGTTACCACTGAGAGTTTAGAAAAATCCTGATGTTGATTTTGGAAAAAAAACGTGAAAGGTGACTGAAACAATTGGAAGTGGAGACAAATGTTTGGACATATGCTTCATACAGGTGAAGTATGAGATAACTCGGTGTTATAACTCATTGTTATGGTATAACTCAGTGTTATAACTCATTGTTATGGTATAATTCAGTGTTATAACTCATTGTTATGGTATAACTCAGTGTTATAACTCATTGTTATGGTATAACTCAGTGTTATAACTCATTGTTATGGTATAACTCAGTGTTATGGTATAACTCATTGTTATGGTATAACTCAGTGTTATGGTATAACTCAGTGTTATAATTCATTGTTATGGTATAATTCAGTATTATAATTCATTGTTATGGTATAATTCAGTGTTATAACTCAGTGTTATAACTCAGTGTTATGGTATAACATGTGGAACTGAATTGTTCTCAAAGATTTGTTAAGTCATACCATGAATTAAGGAGAGATCGTACACTTCACCTTAAGAAAACAGACAAAGCAAATGCGATAGTAATTATGGACAACATAGATTATAGTGGAAAAATGGACATGATATTAGAAGACTGGGGGAACTTACGTGCCCTTTAAAATAAACTCTCGGTAAATATAATTATTCTGAAACACAAGTAATAAACGATGAGTATAATTCAGCCTCAGTCGGAGGCCCTCTTCAGAAGATTTTCTGAAGACAACTTCAATTAGAGACTCTTTTTTTTCAATTGATATGTCAAAAGGGCCTCTGAGTGGGGCAGAAATAGCAAGAAATAAATTTCTGTCCACCTGCTTTCTCACTTTTCCTTACAGCATAAGTAACCTTAGACAGTGTTAGACAGAATAACAAACATGCTAGAAGTATTGCCACACAGACAACATTCTGCAATGCTAGACGGACTAACAATCATACCAGAGAGCAACGATAAATTTAAAAAAAAAAAGTTGCATTTAATATGACGGTTGTTCGTATATATTAAAATTGTGTGCATAATATCTGATTTCAATACCATTAGTCATTTTAAAATTGAAATACTAAAAAAAAAAAAAGAGCCACATTAAACCAGCTGGATTTTATAAAAAAAAAAAAATCAGTGGTTGTGGTGTTTTGATTCAGACTGATTAACATTAAACTATTGATACAATTTTACCTTTTACACTTAAGGGGTAACAACAAATAATATAATACAGTTTAAAAAAAATGTATGGTCAATAACACAGAAGCACAAGTAAAGCCTTCCATTATTTTGATGATGGAGCGCTGTAGAGGCGCTCAACATGTGGGGTCGTAGAGCGCCTGAACATATGGGGTCGTAGAGCGCCTGAGGTGAGGAAGGTGGTCGTCTGTTTTGATGCAGTTTAGGAAAAAGTAGCTCTATTTCTTAGATGTAAAGCCTTACATTAGCATCAATCACCCCAGCATCCGCAGCATCCCAACCACTTGAAGATGCCGTAGCTGATGAAACTTTCGTGGAATACGTGACGATATCGTCATTGCCCTACTGAAGTTTCCCAGCACAGGCTGACACTACTGAAGTCTCCTACCTCAGGCTGACACTACTGAAGTCTCCTACCTCAGGCTGACACTACTGAAGTCTCCTAGCTCAGGCTGACACTACTGAAGTCTCCTAGCTCAGGCTGACACTACTGAAGTCTCCTACCTCAGGCTGACACTACTGAAGTCTCCTAGCTCAGGCTGACACTACTGAAGTCTCCTAGCTCAGGCTGACACTACTAAAGTCTCCTACCTCAGGCTGACACTACTGAAGTCTCCTAGCTCAGGCTGACACTACTGAAGTCTCCTAGCTCAGGCTGACACTACTAAAGTCTCCTACCTCAGACTGACACTACTGAAGTCTCCTACCTCAGGCTGACACTACTGAAGTCTCCTACCTCAGGCTGACACTACTGAAGTCTCCTACCTCAGGCTGACACTACTGAAGTCTCCTACCTCAGGCTGACACTACTGAAGTCTCCTACCTCAGGCTGACACTACTGAAGTCTCCTACCTCAGGCTGACACTACTGAAGTCTCCTACCTCAGGCTGACACTACTGAAGTCTCCTACCTCAGGCTGACACTACTGAAGTCTCCTACCTCAGGCTGACACTACTGAAGCCTCCTACCTCAGGCTGACACTACTGAAGCCTCCTACCTCAGGCTGACACTACTGAAGTCTCCTACCTCAGG
>WNWK01007981.1:0-88526 GCA_009830355.1 Cherax destructor | reverse complement strand
GTAAACCAGCAATCCGGGATAGCAACCTCACATCCACCGAGCCATCTCGGCGGACAAAAGAGAGGGCGGCCGGATATCCGCCACAAAGCATACCGCCTTCGGCCACCACACCCGGAATCCGAAAGGTGGCCTCCAGAGATACACCCGTCGCCCGAAAGATACCCAAAGCCACCCCCCGGGTGACCGGAGAGTGATCGGGACATCCCCAGGCGATCCAGATTCCACGGCAAACTACACCACCGCCAAGGACCTCAATGGAATGGGATGGACTACGATACCCTTCCCCCTACCTAGGAACTAGAATGCCTGAGGAGAGAAGCTCCCAGGGCAAAACTGGGAAGGAAATAAGGGAGGGATGAGGAGGAGGAGGAGGAGGAAAGGGAAAAGGGAGGATGGGGAAGATGGGAAAAGGGAGGGGGGATTGGGGGGTAATTAGGTTCGGTCTGAGGAAGAAGACCAAGAGGTCCAATTCCTCAGACCGATAGCCTCTTTACCACGACAAGGAGCCCCTCTTAAAGAGGAGCTCTAAACCAATAGGGGTCATACAACACCTGGGGAATGAGAGGCAATAGGGTTCATTCTAAAGAAGGAGAGCAGGTTTAATTCACAATACAGTGGACCCCCGAGTTTCGTAAACCCCGGAAATCGTACATTTATGTAAGTATAATATTGTAAGTGCTTGTGGAAAAGTATTTTTGGGGGTCTGAAATAGACTAACCTACGTGACATTTTTCCTTAAGGGAGTAAATTTGTTTGGTAATGGCACTTGAGCAGACTTCAGGAGTGAAGTTTTTACGAAACTCGGGGGTCCACTGTACACAAATAACTCGCACATAGGAGAGAGGAGCTTACAACGACGTTTCGGTCCGACTTGGACCATTTACAAAGCCACTTTGTAAATGGTCCAAGTCAGACCAAAATGTCATTTGTAAGCTTCTCTCTCCTATGTGCGGGTTATTTGTGTATTGTTCCAGTCACGGTATTGTGCCTTTTTGTTATTCGGGTTTAATTCTTTGGATCAAGAGTTCCTTATTGGAATCAAGGCACCTTCTTTGAGGGGTTTGTTTTAAATGTCTGTAGTTCTTTAAACTGAAAAATAAAAATGGAACAAAAGTATGAACAAAAATCTGAATTGCTACTTTGTAAGACAAAAAAATATTAAAAAAACTATACTTTTATCTTAAAGTAGTTAAACTTTAAAAAACTAGAAAATATTAGAGACAACCTTGTGTATAGCTTCATTTGTAATCCTTTAGAAAAAGTGCACTCTTCCTGTGGTTATGAAAACTTATAACACAGGTCTTCAGCCTACAGATCAGAGAACTAATACAGTGGTACCTTGACTTACGAGTTTAATTCGTTCCGTGACCAAGCTTGCAACTCAATTTGCTCGTATACGAAATCAATTTTCCCCGTTGAAATGAACTGAAATGCCATTAATCCTTTCCAGCCCCCAAAAAAACACCTCAATTCTTTTGTTACGGGTTTTTAAATAAGAAAAATGTATAGTATTTATAAATAAGAAATGATTTTTGCCTTTTTTGCCAGGTCCCAGCAATGTTTTAGAAATGCTGGAGTATATATGAAACGCCTCGAAGCACGGTAAGATGAGTATCACTCCAATGCTGACAGTGCAGCAGTGGTGACATTTGATGATCGTGCACTGCCTTGGCTTTATTTTTCAGTTACACAAACATGCCTGTATCTGTTTGTTTCTGTCTGTTTATTTGTCTGTCTAGCTCTATGTTTATCTCTGTCTCTGCTTATCTGTCTTTCTCTCTGCCTGTGTTTCTGTCTCTGTCTCAGAGAGCCGCTCATGAACCAACAGGTATTACACACGATGCAGAGTAGTCACCTCTGATTCCTGAACTAGTGAAAATGTGTATTATTTGCAAGTCATGCTTATTATGCCTTATATCTACAAGCATAGTATAGAACTGTCTGAATTGTTAGGGTTATCCTAGGTAATTTACACTATGTATAACTGTATTTATGTGTACCTGTGAGATAGAGATAGAAACAGCCAAAGCAAATCAGCCGGCCACCCAACTAGCCGAACATGTATTACACATGTTCCAGAGTTGTTTCTCTTTACTTACGGCATACATTATAGAACATTCTGGCAGGATGACACTACCAGTGGTATCAAAATTGAAAGGATGTTACACATTGGTTATTATTGAGGTTTTTGATATTTCCTTGGTATCTCCTGCGAGTGGCGGCGTATCTGAAGCTTGCTCGTAACTTGGATTTTGGCTCGTAACTCAAAGCAAAAAATCAACCGAGCGATGGCTCGTAACTTGGAAAACTCGTAAGTTGGGGCACTCGTAAGTCAAGGTACCACTGTATTTGTTAAATATAAGAAGAACTTAAGTTATGGTATCTGAACTTTTATGAGACTATCGATATGCTGCCTTGTTATTAAATTTGTGCAATATCCAAACATCATGGGAAGAGGCCCTTGCTAATTTCATGCTCCAAAGGTGGATGAGAGGACTAGTAATTAAATATACAGTGGACCCTCGGAAATCGAACACTCCCAACTCGCCCTTTTATGCAAGTTTATTATTGTAAGTGCTTTTATAAGTGTATTTTTGGGGGTGTAAAAGGACTAATCTAATTTACATTATTTCTTATGGGAATAAATTCGTTTGGTAACAGCACTTGAACATCATTCTGGAATGAAGAATGTTCGATTTCCGAGGGTCCACTGTAGTTGACATTTCTCAGTAACTATGCAACCTCAAGAAATACAAATACCAGGCACATAAATTTTTAACAAAATATAATTTGATATTTTGAAATGGATCAGTGATGAATTTATGAAATACAAGAAAAGAGGAGGATGATCAAAGTATGGTAAATCTAATCACGTGTAGTCATTAATGCTTAGTGTATAAATAATCAATCTTTATGGGATATTTAAAGTTTCCTGATGTTTTAAGTGTTTATATTAAAAGCTGCAAGACAGGTGCCCATATTTTAGCTAATGTAAGTCATGTACGTATACAGAATTTTGTAATAAAATTTTATGCAGTTTATTCTAAGTTTCAGAAAGACTATAAAACACATATATGTATGTACTGTAATACATCATAATTTTTAATTTTAACCAAATATTTTTGTAGTGTACCCTTATTTTTTCTCATTATCCAGTGTCAAATGCAGATTCAAAAAGATTACACCATAATATCCACAGAAATTTTATCATCAAATCTTGCATTACGTCAAGGATTAATTTTAATTACAGTATTTAATTATACAGTGGACCCCTGATTTTCGTTATTTTTTTCGTTCCAGAATGCTGTTCAAGTGCCATTACCAAACGAATTTATTCCCATAAGGAATAATGTAAAGTAGACTAGTCCTTTAAGACCCCCCAAAAATACACTTATAAAAGCATTTAAAAAAATACACTTAAATAAAAGGGCGAGTTTCGAGCAGGATGAACACCGGGGGTCCACTGAATAGTACTCTGTATAAAATTTTTCAGAAACTTATTTTTTCCAGAAATTTGGATTCTGTTGTAATCTGCGACTGAAATTTTCATACCACTTTGAGAGGGTTGAGAGTGGGAGGTATTGTTCTGATGGGTTGGGCATGATTTGTGATGGACTCTGAGCAAAGCTGGATGCATAATTGTACAAATTTTCACACATGGCTTGGCTGAATTCCACATAGGAGTTTAGAGTTGATGCTTCTGAAGATGGATTAGCAACCTGGCCTTGAATCTGTATTAAGGGTTCCACCTGAGGAAATATTTTTTCCTTTAGAAAGATGATCTTAGTTTCAATTATGAATACATAGTATGCATAAAAGTATTATATTTTAATAATCAGCTACCACAATCAAAATTATCTTGCTTAATTTACATAGCCTTTTTCTTATAACCATTAGTTAGACCAAATAGAGAAAAATACAGTGGACCCCTGAGTTACAAACACCTCGGAAATCGTACAATTACAGTGGACCCCCGCCTAACGAACAAAATTCATTCCAGAAGCCTGCTCAAGTGCCATTACCGAACGAATTTACTTCCTTAAGAAATAATGTCATGTAGGTTAGTCTATTTCAGACCCCCAAAAATACACTTCCACAAGCACTTACAATATTATACTTACATAATTGTACAATTTCCGGGGTGTTCATTAGGCGGGGGTCCACTGTATGTAAGTGTAATATTGAAAGTGCTTTTGTAAGTGTATTTTTGGGGGTTTGAAATGGACTAACCTATTTGACATTATTCCTTAAGGGAGAAAATTTGTTCGGTAATGGCACTTGAGCAGCCTTCTGGAATGAATTATGCTCGTAACTCAGGGGTCCACTGTATTATATTTAAAGGTAAACAAGGCTCCTGTTTCTCCATGGGGAAGTGGAACAGAATTCTTCCTCCGTAAGCCATGCGTGTCGTAAGAGGCGACTAAAATGCCGGGAGCAAGGGGCTAGTAACCCCTTCTCCTGTATATATTACTAAATGTAAAAGGAGAAACTTTCGTTTTTCCTTTTGGGCCACCCCGCTTCAGTGGGAAACGGCCGACGTGTTGAAAGAAAGAAGGCTCCTGTTTGTGGAACATAACCAAATTTAAAAAATTACAAGTGAATAACAAAACCTCAGGCAATGAATAATTGAATACTATTAGATTAGAGGGAGGGAGTATGGAGGAAACAAATGTATTTAGATATTTGGAGTGGATATGATGGCAGATGGGTCTATGAAAGATGAGGTAAACCACAGAAAAGAAAAGCAAAAAAGTAGGTGATATGTCAAGACATCTGAAAAGATAGACATTTATCTATGGAGGCAAATATCTATGGAGTATAGGGATACCAACACTTAGGTGGGTGTGAGGCATGTATTTTAAATGTCGTGAGGAAGCTGGAGGCAGTGGAGATATTGTCTTTGAGGGCAACATATAATGTGAATATTATGCAAAGAATCTGGAACATAGAATATAGTGAGGAGGGTCATCAAACGTGAGGGCTGAGGCGGGGTTGTTTCAAGTGGTTAAGCATTTAGAGAGCATTGAGTAGAAAAGGATGACAGAGGGTGTACAAATCAGTGGAAAGAAGGTAAGAGCAGGAGTCATCCCAGGAAGGGTTGGAGGAAGAAGGTAAAGGAGGTTTCTGAGTGCTTGGGGCTTGTGCATTTAGTAGGTTTGTGTGAGCATGTTAAATCGAAATGGAGACAAGTGGGTTTTCATGGATTATGTTGGAGTGTGAACAAGGTATGTAATATGAAGTGATTCATGTGGGAAGTACAGTGCCTGCACTCTGAAGAAGGGGTAGGGATGATGTAGTTCTGAGGGTCATTTGAACTGAAGTTGTGAACGTCTGGCAAGATAATTATATATTGAATGATGGCAAATGTGTTTCCTTGTTTTTCAGGTCACTCATATTTCAGAAAAAGATGGCTGGTTAAAAAAAAAATTGGATTTGCATTTCATGCCACTATGCTAGATCATAACCCATATAGACTGCAAGGAACACATGTAAAAAATAACAAAACACTGAACTTTGTAACTATGCAAATTACACAGTACATATGGTATAGCAATAAAATAATGAGGTAAATAAACCTTACCAAAATTCCAATTTGTGCATTATGAGACATCTTTTGTTCACCAAATGAGAATCCACTCTGCAGATCTGCATCACCTGATTGCTTCAGCCCGGATATTTTGAATATTGCAGATGGCTTTTCATTTGTAATGTTGCCCAAGAGATGCCAGGTTGGTGGTTTGGTGGGCTCAGGCCAACTGAAGTACACTGTTGGGAAAGTATCATTGGTATCACTTAGTACTGTACTGTCATTTGCACCAGTACTTAGCAACATAACCTTATACAGTGGTACCCCGACTTACGATGGTCCCCAAACACACCCTTTTATGTAAGTTTATTTTATTAAATGCTTTTGTAAGTGTAATTTTGGGGGTCTAAAAGGACTAGTCTATTTTACATCATTTCTTATGGAGATAAATTCGTTTGGTAATGGCACTTGAACAGCATTCTGGAATGAAAAAATATCGTAAGTCGGGGTACCACTGTAGTACAACTAAATTCAGTTAGCATAATGCCAATGTGTACTAAATGTCATCTAATAATAATAATACTATCTTTATTTACTACAAGTACATGTACAAGGTATACAGGCCTAGCTGACATCATTGACATAGAAAGCCCCTTGTTATGCTGAGTATTTCGGGCAAAAATTAGGTCAGTGTCCCAGGATGTGACCTACACCAGCTGACTAACACCCAGGTACCCATTTTACTGATGGGTGAACAGACAACAGGTGTAAAGAAACGCGCCCAATGTTTGTACCCTGGCTTTGAATCAAACCCAGACCCTCGCCGTGTGAAGCGAGAGCTTTAGCCACCAGGCCACCAGAATCCTGGTCAAATGTTATAAATTCAAATTCAACTTTATTTCTGGTAATATTACAAAGTGGGGTGTACTTATATTATTTATACATTTTATGAAGTAGATATTACAAGATGGCCAATAATATGCCTAGGTATGCCTAGGCTTTTCAGGCAGTCTTATGATAGGTCTTACTCAATAGTGACACAATGATTATACTGATATTAAGGTTAGGTAATTGAAGTGATTAACTAGGTTTACAAAATTAAGGTACTGAGATTCAAACATTTAAGAATTTAACAATTAGTTTATATATTAATGGTAAAGGTGATGTATTGGCATAAAACCATTTCTATATTGGAGTGTCTTAGGCAAACTTATGACTAGCTTTATTTTTATTACTGTAACAATTAGGGGGTGCCAAAGTATTGGCAGGTATCTGATTTGATGGGACCATGTTTTAGTAGCATTTTGAAGATACTTTTAAGAGGTGAAGCACTCTCCTTGAAAGTAGGATTTAACAAGGATGAAGAGATAATAGTTACAGGGTTAAAGTCAAGCCTGGGTTTAGCACTTAGTTTTAACTATAATAATAATAATTATTATTAATAATAATAATTAATAATAATAGACGACTTGAATAGGTGGTAACTGTTCACTTGAAAGTGACAAGAATTTTGTGCATGGTACAAGCCATGTGTGAGTGAACTTTCAAGGAGGTAAAACACACTGGTCCTTCTGTTGTAAGCTCTTAAGACTAGATGGCATTTTAATTTGCAATACATAATGGCATTTACCAGTAAATAAATTCTAAAATGTTTCCATAATGTTTTTTTTGGACTGCCCTATAACTATATGATGCATACAGTACAATTATGCTACATATACAGTAATAAAAATCTAGACCTGATCCTCCGAGGCCATTGGGAAAAGGTTGTGTCCCTGTGAGGAAGACAACAATGTGGTTGATGTTATCTGCCTGAGGTATGACTGTAAGAAACTGCGTCTCCCCTACTTGCTCAAAATTAGTCTGCACCTGAAATAAGGAAAACTTTGATAGTAAAAATTATTAATTATTATAATCATAACCAAGCGCTATACCCGTAAGTCTTAATAGTAGAAAGTAAATCTTGAAATGTGAGTTTCTTACTATTTACACAACAAAATAACATCTTGACTGTAAAACCAATTGAAGAATGCACAATTCAAACTAGTATAATTAATTGCCAAAATATGCCAACAATCTATAATGACAATACATTATTCGTAATTACAAATACAAATAATTTCTTTTCTGCAGTATACAGATAATTTAGTTTACATTTAATAAAATATTGTTAGGCACACAAGAAGGCCACTACATATTGCATACATGTACTGTAATAACTTTGTACATGGAATACGTAAATACTGAATAATTAATACAATCATAGCTAAGCGCTAAACCCACTAGGGTCATACAGCGCTGCAGGGTAGGGTGTAATAAAGGTGTATGTAACTACAGAAATAAAAGTAATCAGAACCAGGTAGAGTTCTATTGAGCGAGAGTGAGTGAGGTCCAGAAGACTCACCAGGCGCCCAGAGACAATCAAACCGAAGAGGTTGGCCATGACAACTTATATTCTACCGATGTTGGAGGACAGTAGGAGCCCAGAGTGCCTGTGGGCGTGGCTTTGTACTCCTTCACTCCAGCAGAGTACACACTGCTGAGCCAGAGTTCAGGGTCGTCTGGATCACCACCAGTCCTCCTCCCTCTTGTTGTTGTTGTTACTGGTACTTAAGGACCATCATAGTCTGAGCTGTTTCGAGTCTTATTTTTCTGTGTCCAGGATAAAATATTGGCCAACATTTTGACGAATAAAGAAGAGATTTTATTCTCCAAGACGTGAAAAATACGGAAAAAAATGGGGTCTAACTGAAATATATCTGGGTATAGCAAAACACCAACACAACCGGCTGGCTTGTGACCGGTTTCTCGAAAGACGTAGAAAATTGTAGCACCAAGAGAACATGAGCTGATGTGTGTAATTACATTAATAATGACCTATTTACAACATAGAATGTAAGCCCATTTACATAATATTAGATTTAGGTACAGCAGTAAACTGTTTACAAAATAATGAATTGTTTACGAGAATAATGGAGTCGTTTGGAATAATAATGAGTTGTTACGCAGTTAATGAATTCAATCACACGAAAATTATAATGAAGAATATTGTATATCTTAGAGACATTGATCTAAGCCAGGGTTCCCAACCAGGGAACCACTGCCTTACTAGATGGCATTTCAGGGGTGCTACAAAGAGTACTAATGAAAAGCACAATTCCCTATATTTTACCAAAAACTTTTCTAATTGCTCAATTTATATTTGCATTTTATGCAAATGTGATACTACTTTTGTAGGAGGTGCAACATTAATGAAACATTTCCTAGGGGGTGAGGGACAAAAAAAAAAAAAAGGTTGGCAACCCCTGATTTTAGGGAATGGCAGAGGTGCCCTCTCCCTTAAGTAGTTTACAGTTATTATATTAAGTTTATTTAAGTACACACAAATTTAAGTGACTACAGTTATCATACATAGTAACGAGTGTGTAAATTGTCTTGAATAAACCGCCCTAAAATGGTCAAAGTGACTTATTTCAATTAGGGTCCTTGATATTATTAGGTTATCCAAGTTTAAATCCATATAATGTGTCGCTAATGTATACTTACAACATCTGTGTGCTTTTAGAATCATTGTGTATGTTTATATTCCCTGTATTGTTTGCAAAAATCATATGTAGATTCATTGAATCTATATTTTGAAGTGTGTATCTTTCTTGAGGTGTGGACGCATCCTCATGGCCAGGGTGAGCCCACACACACTACACGCACACACTACACGCACCCTACAGGTTGCGTGGCAGTGACTCACATGGTTAATGACTGTACCGTACGAAAGCCATAACGATTCACTCGAGTATTTATTGTTTAAGGGTTCACAGGACGAGCATTAGGGCGCGCGGGCACAAGGTCCCCATTGTTAAGAAGGCACTTTTGACCTTTAGGGAGTGTTTCCTTACACCTGCTGTCCCTGTTCACCTAGCAGCAAGTAGGTAACGTGGGTGTTAGTCACCTTACACCTGCTGTCCCTGTTTACCTAGCAGCAAGTAGGTAACGTGGGTGTTAGTCACCTTACACCTGCTGTCCCTGTTCACCTAGCAGCAAGAAGGTAACCTGGGTGTTAGTCAACCGGTGTTACGGAAAATGATCTGCATAAGCATTGTTGTACCATATATTTGTAGAAATAAAGATTATTATTATGCAGTTGTAATTTGACACTGGTGCTCAGTGTGGGCTATTGTGACTTTTTATTCTTTTGGGGCCAAATGTGTGAAGAAACATGCCCAACGTTTCCAATGGCTATTTTCTTGTCCAATGTTTAGAACTTTGCATTTGTCTATATTAAACTGGCAGATGCAGTTTAATACAGACATATGGACCCGGTGGCTAAAGCTTTCGCTTCACACACGGATGGCCCGGGTTCGATTCCCGGCTGGGTGGAAACATTTCGACGTGTTTCCTTACACCTGTTGTCATGTTCACCTAGCAGCAAATAGGTACCTGGGTGTTAGTCGACTGGTGTGGGTCGCATCATGGGGGACAAGATTAAGGACCCCAATGGAAATAAGACAGACAGTTCTCGATGACGCACTGACTTTCTTGGGTTATCCTGGGTGGCTAACCCTCCGGGGTTAAAAATCCGAAGAAATCTTATCTTATCTAAACATTGGACAGGATACTAACCATGCCACATACAAACTAAATAATGTAGATCTTAATATTACTGATTGCGAAAAGGATTTAGGAGTTCTGGTTAGCAGTAATCTAAAGCCAAGACAGCAGTGCATAAGTGTTCGCAATAAAGCGAACAGAATCCTTGGCTTCATATCAAGAAGCATAAATAATAGGAGTCCTCAGGTTGTTCTTCAACTCTATATATCCTTGGTTAGGCCTCATCTAGATTATGCTGCACAGTTCTGGTCACCGTATTACAGAATGGATATAAATGCTCTGGAAAACGTACAGAGGAGGATGACAAAGTTGATCCCATGTATCAGAAATCTTCCCTATGAAGATAGACTGAGGCCCTGAATCTGCACTCTCTAGAAAGGCGTAGAATTAGGGGGATATGATTGAGGTGTATAAATGGAAAACAAGAATAAATTAATAAATAAAGGGGAATCCACTCCACCGAGCCTGTTCATTCCTTCAGTAGGAAAGTGATTATAAGTATTGAGCTAAAGATAGAAAATTAGAAAATCCAGTTTAGAACTGAAGTTATTGACTATGTGTTTTGTTATCAGATTTCCAGTATCTAGTAAGATTTTTGTGTGTTCATGTTCTCTCTCTGAGTTTTAACAGTATGACCCGTGTTTGCCGAGTCTATCTTTTTCTGTTAAAACTCCTTCCCTGTAAATATTTATTCTTCCTCAGAATCCGTAGAGTGCATGAATACAGATCGATCGATCGATTTTAAAAATTGAAATTGTAATATAACATGTAATGCATTACAAATTAAATTAAGAACCATCAAATCAAGAACCATTACTTTAAGAATTGTGGTAGTAGATCAGTTATTACTATCTATTCAGTCGATTTAATCCTGTTATAATTTCCTTAATTAGTTCTAAGTTATAAATGTGTTTGCTTTGTATAGAATCACTTCAGTATTACCTGCCTGTTCAGTCTATAGAGTTGTATTGTATGTTGAGACGTCATACATAACATGGCCGAGCTGTCAGTAATATGTACTGAAGCATATTGTTATACTTGTGTAGTGTATTATAAGTAATTCTACCTATGTTATATTTGTGATCCCTTGTTACTTGTGACGTCAGAGACCCGCACCATGTGAATGCTGCGTCAGAGGCCTCCCTCTCATTCCCGCGCTAGGCGTACAACTGAACAGGTGTGTCGCTGGGTACTGCTCCTCTCTTACTTAATATATCCAGTCACCAACCATCCTTGAGTTTCCCTGTGACTACCTTTTATCTTCAAGAACCCCACGTGATATAAATTAATAAATAAAGGGGATGTAAATAGCGTGCTAAAAATATTTATCCTAGACAGGACTTGCAGCAATGGTTTTAAGTTGGAAAAATTCAGATTCAGGAAGGATATAGGAAAGCACTGAGTTGTGGATGAGTGGAGCTGGTAGGAGACATGGACTTGCCTCGCATGGGCCAGTAGGCCTGCTGCAATGTTCCTTCTTATGTTCTAGTGCTGAGAGCGAACCCAGGTTCTTAATAATAATAATAATAATGTTTATTTCTACAAGTACATGATACAATTTATACAGACCATAGCTGACATCACTGACATACTATATAGAAAGCCCCTGCTTATGCAGAGCATTTCCTGCATAACCTGGTGTGGGTCGCATCCTGTCCCCCAGGATGCGACCCACACCAGTCGACTAACACTCAGGTACCTATTTACTGTTAGGTGAACAGGGACAGCGGGTGTCTCAAGGAAACGCCCCAGTGCTTTCACCCGTACCGGGGATCGAACCACGGACACTCAGTGTGTTAGTTGAGTGCGCTACCAACCGAGCTACGGGACACCGTAAATCGGAGCTGAAGACACTACCAAACTTAGGATGTTTAAGTAGTGTATTTCGGGTATTGCGCGACCCCTCCTCTAATTCATACATCACGTGGAACTACTTAAATCAGAGGTGGATCCAGAGGAGCGTCACGCTGCGCACGCGACACCATCTTTTATGATTTATTAAATTATTTCCTGGGAGGAGGATGGAATCAGTCACAGCTAAGAGACTTCAGGTGTAGCTTAATGCAAGCACTTTTCTTACACACACACACACACACACACACATATATATATATATATATATATATATATATATATATATATATATATATATATATATATATATATATATATATATATATTGTGTGTGTGTGTGTGTGTGTGTGTATATATATACTCAGAGAACTAACCTTTCAGTGTATATATCAATTATTCTTATTTTTTTGTATTATTATTATACTTCCCGGGAAGCGCTAAAACCGTATGCATCATTCAGTGCTTTGGGAACGGTAAGAAGTCAGGTTTGATACAAGAACGGGAAGGGTAACTCTAAAATCAAGAGCCCTCCATAAGCATCATGGTAACTTCCCCTTGATGAATAAATAATTTTAAGGGCACACTATCAAGCTCCGAAGCCTTTTTTGGATAAGAATATAGAGATTTGGTGTAAAAAAAAACCCGTTCATGCCTCCGTAGGGAGACGAACGTGGATATTACTATGGCGTTGTTATAAATGTTCACCTAGCAGTAAGTAGGCACCTGGGTGTTTGTCGGCTGGTGTGGGTCGCATCCCGGGAACAAAATTAACCTAATTCTCTGCATAACGAAGGGCTTTCTATATAGTATGTCACTGATGTCAGCTATGGTCTGTATAAGTTGTATCATGTACTTGTAAAAATAAATATTATTATTATGCACAACACACACATATATACTCCTGAACGACACACACATATGCACACACACGACACATATATACGTACTTGAAAGACACGCACACATATATACTCCTGAACGACACATTCACATCTCCCAAGTTGTGGCTATAAAGACATGCATATTTAAGATATTTTATTGAAGGCAACGTTCGCCCCTGGTGGCTTATTTCAATTTTAATACAGAGAGAACTGGAAACACAGCATGAGTAGTGGGAGAGGTTAGGTGAAGCAGTAGGAGATCAGGTGAGACACAGTAAGAGGTCAGGTGATGTGTAGACGGCACCTAACAATCCGCCTCACCTGAGTGCAGTCTTCGGGAAAGGTAGGATCATCTTAATTACAGTGTAGGAGAGACTAAAGTTCCCCGAACTGTATGTAACACTGGTGACTGTCATCCATCTTGAACACTGGTGTATGTCATCCATCTTGAACACTAGTGTCTGTCATACACCTTGAACACTGGTGTATGTCATCCACCTTGAACACTGATGTATGTCATCCACCTTGAACACCAGTGTATGTCATCCACCTTGAACACCAGTGTATGTCATCCACCTTGAACACCAGTGTATGTCATCCACCTTGAACACCAGTGTATGTCATCCACCTTGAACACCAGTGTATGTCATCCACCTTGAACACCAGTGTATGTCATCCACCTTGAACACCAGTGTATGTCATCCACCTTGAACACCAGTGTATGTCATCCACCTTGAACACCAGTGTATGTCATCCACCTTGAACACCAGTGTATGTCATCCACCTTGAACACCAGTGTATGTCATCCACCTTGAACACCAGTGTATGTCATCCACCTTGAACACCAGTGTATGTCATCCACCTTGAACACCAGTGTATGTCATCCACCTTGAACACCAGTGTATGTCATCCACCTTGAACACCAGTGTATGTCATCCACCTTGAACACCAGTGTATGTCATCCACCTTCATCATCATCTCTGCTCCATCTTATGTGTTCCGATGTAACACACAAGTGTTACTTAGATCGTTGTGTTCTGATAACTTACTGTTCCATGGTCTGGCAGTTTTCCCTATACACACCTCGCACCTCCCACAGGAAATCCTCTCTATAAATCTGCCTCCGGAATCACCGGTGTTGCTCCTCTTCTGTGGAAACCTTGTCGTCTTCCGTAATGCCAATCTAATCGTCAGGAAATCAGACCAGCACAGAAGGCACTGCTCGGTACCATCAATCATCGCTAGCAACACCATAGCAGGCAGTGGTCCACAACCTTCCTACAAAGGTGGGCCACATTTGATGGTCAAATGTGTGATGAGGACCGCACCTTGAAACACAAGGTGAATCAACGTGGAAACTATTGTAACCCACGTTTTAATAATAATAATTATTACCCTCAGGATAAACCGGCACTGACCAGAAGTGAAAGGTGGCGATAAGGTTTTAGTGTAAAATGTTTTTAAATAGTTTGTAATTGTTGACACTGTGCAGTGTGTAAGATATATAAAAGTGAATTCATAATTTCATGCGAAGGCTACATCCATTTCCTAGAAGGGCCACATGCGGCCCGCGGGCCGCAGGTTGGAAACCCCTGCGCCATGGTTCAGTTCTCTGGAAACATCATAATTTCCGAAATCGTCGCGGAACGCATTCTACCCAAGCAAAAGAAAGCCATCACTTAGCCCAGCTCTTTCTCTCACATCAACTGACCACCAACACTATACCGGTTTAGTTTCTACTTTCTATTTGATTGATAATGCTCCTGTTGGACGAAATATTTCCTTAACAAATATTTTAAAACCCGTCTGTTTACATTCAGCGTCATACTTGCGAATTTTTTTCTAATGAAATCATGTCCATTCAGTAATATAGGGAACAAGAAGTGCACTATTATTTTTACTGTGACTAGCCATGCACAGGTGCCTGAGCCATGCACAGGTGCCTGAGCCATGCACAGGTGCCTGAGCCATGCACAGGTGCCTGAGCCATGCACAGGTGCCTGAGCCATGCACAGGTGCCTGAGCCATGCACAGGTGCCTGAGCCATGCACAGGTGCCTGAGCCTCAGTCCTCCGCAAACTAGAACTTCGGAGCTCCTCTGGAACTTAGTCTGAGCAACCAGCCGATAAGTGCAGCGGGTTTTTTCTTTCCCTGGAGCAGATTCTCACAACGGTTGGTAGTAGTAGTAGTAGTATTAGTAGTAGTAATAATAATAATAGTTATCTTTATTTCCACAAGTACATGTACAAGGTATACAGGCTTAACTGACATCAATGACATACTACTATATAGAAAGCTCCTTGTTATGCAGAGCATTTCGGGCAAATTAGGTCAGTTTTGTCCCCAGGATGCGATCCACACGAGTCAACTAACACCCATGCGTACTGCTAGGTATACCTGGAGAGGGTTTCGGGGGTCAACGCCCCCGCGGCTCGGTCTAAGACCAGGCCTCGTGGTGGATCAGGGTCTGATCAACCAGGCAGTTACTGCTGGCCGCACGTAAGCCAACGTACGCGCCACAGCCCGGCTGATCAGGTACTGACTTTAGGTGCCTGTCCAGCGCCTTCTTGAAGACAGACAGGGTCTGTTGGTAATTCCCTTATGTATGCTGGGTGGCAGTTGAACAGTCTTGGGTCCCTGACACTTATTGTGTTATCTCTTAGTGTACTCGTGGCGCCCCTGCTTTTCACTTTGGGAATGTTGCATCTCCTGCCGAGTCTTTTGTTTTCGTTGGGAGTGATTTTCATGTGCAAGTTTGGTACTAATCCATCTAGGATCTTCCTAGTGTATATTATCATGTATCTTTTTCTCATACATTCCAGGGAATACAAATCAAGGGACTTAAACCATTCCCAGTAATTTAGTTGCTTTATCGTACTTATGTGTGCCGTGAGTTCTCTGTACATTCTCCAGGTCAGCAATTTCGCCTGCCTTGAAGGGTGCAGTTAGTGTACGGCAGTATTCCAGCCTAGAGAGAACAATCAATTTGAAGAGAATCATTGTGGGCTTGGTGTCCCTAGTTTTGAAGGTTCTCATTATCCATCCTATCATTTTTCTAGCAGATGAGACAGATACTTTGTTGTGGTTTTTGAAGGTGAGATCCTCTGACATTATCACTCCCAGGTCCTTCACATTAGTTTTTCGCTTTATTGTGTGGTTAGATAAAGTTTTTATTTCCTCAAATTTTCCATATCTGAGTAGTTGAAATTTCTCTTTATTGAACTTCATATTGTTTTCTGCGGCTCATTTAAAGATTTGGTTGATGTCCGCTTGGAGTCTTGCGGTGTCTTCGATGGAGGTCACTGTAATGGCAATTCGGGTGTCATCCGCAAAGGAAGACATGGAGCTATGGCTTACATCTCTGTCTATGTCAGATATGAGGATGAGGAACAGGATGGGAGCGAGTACTGTGCCTTGTGGAACAGAGCTTTTCACCGTAGCTGCCTCAGACTTTACTCCGAGTACTATTACTCTTTGTGTTGTTTTTGTTAGGAAGTTATAGATCCATCTACCAACTTTTCCTGTTATTCCTTTATCACGCATTTTGTGTGCTGTTACACCATGGTCGCACTTGTCGACGGCTTTCGCAAAGTCTGTGTAAAATACATCTACATTTGGTTTACCCTCTAAAGCATCCAGGACCTTGTCATAGTAGTCCAGTAGCTCGGACAGGCAGGAGCGACCTGCTCTAAACCCGTGTTGCCCTGGGTTGTGTAATTAACGGATATCTAGGTAGTTGGCGAACTTGCTTCTTAGAACCCTTACGAAGATTTTTATGATATGGGATGTTAGCGCTATCGGTGTGTAGTTCTTTACTGCCACTCTTGTGGAGTGGGGCTACGTCTATTGTTTTTAGTGAGTGTGGGTCAACAGGGTCAGCAGGTGTCTTAGGGAAACACGTCCTAATGTTTCCATTTGTACCGGGAATCGACCCCCGAACCTCTGTGTGTAAGCTGAGTGCGCTAGCAATCGAGCTGCACGACATCTCACACATTGATATCCGTGGTTCGATTCCCGGTACTGGTGGAAACATTAGGACGTGTTTCCTTAAGACACCTGCTGTCCTTTCACCTATTAGTAAGTAGGTACCTGGGTGTTAGTCAACTGGTATGGATCGCATCCTGAAGACAAAATTAACCTAAGTTGCCCTTTTCTATATACAGTGGAACCTCTGGTCACGACCATAATTCGTTCCAAAATTCTGGTCACGACCCGATTTGGTCGTGACCCGAACCTAATTTTCCTACTGGATTGTATGTAAATACGATTAATCCGTTCCAGACCCCTACGAACTGTATGTAAATATTGTTTTTTTTAAGATTTTTAAGAACATAAATAGTTAATTATACCACAGAATGCACAGTTTAATAGTAAACTAAATGCTAAAACCTTGAATAACACTGATAAGACCTTAAACAATGGAGAAAACTAACATTGCACTAGTCCTAAGAGTTTTAAGGGGGGAGGGGGGTTAATGATTTCATTTTTGGTGTACGTTAAGAAGCATCTTTCTATCATACATTGCCCCAAGTTTCACTAAAATAACCCAACAAACAACTAAGGAAAAAAAAATACCAAAAATCATATATGACAAGCCCTAGCCGGGTACTGGCACTGCGAGAAGCTGTTTCGGCACTACCTGCTGATAAAGCATTGCTAATCCGAATTTATCACGGTCGTAATTACAGGAAGTAGGGAAAATTGGCGAGTGCAAAAAAATGGCGCGGAATGTGAAAATTGGCGCGGCTATTGTTATGTTAACTCTCTAATTGTAACTGATTCTCTGTCATCCATAAATGCTCTCAACTCATCAAGTATAACTTGTAGCATGCTCGTGTCAGAAGCCAGGCACAGGTATGGTAGGATTCTGGATAGTAGAGTCAGAGTGCACATGCTGTGGATTCCATCTCACATTGGTCTTCAGATGCATGATAGAACTGATAAATTGGCTAAGTTTTATGCTTTCAAAGAGGGGATAGATTACAATCTTGGCTTGTCAGTTAGCAGTTTGAGAACAATAATACGAAAAGAACTTCAACTGAATTTTATTGACTTAAGACTCAGGGAGGTTGACACCAGTCAGTCCATCTATCATCATTCTATCATGCAGGAGGAGCCACATGTCTATGGTGCATCCAACAAAATAAGCAGACTCTTGGATGTCACTACCGCCCGCCTCCGGCTGGGTTACAAGTATCTTTGGCAGGTTAAATCACTACCACCAGATGTAGACCAAACAAGATGTAAACTTTGCCAGTTGGATTATTGTCACACCCTGCGTCATTATGTACTGGAGTGCGATAAAATTAATGAATTCAGAGACTACTCATTCAGAAATGTTCAAGATATGTCAAAGTATTTTATCCACAGTGGTATATTACAGACCATTCTGGAAAAATACCCTGACTTTGCTCCCTGTAAATAAAGCATTGACACGTGTGTGTGTGTGTGTGTGTGTGTGTGTGTGTATGTACATGTGTGTATGTGTGTATGTACATGTGTGTATGTGTATGTGTGTATGTATATACATGTATGCGTGTGTATGTGTATATGTATATGTGTGTGTGTGTGACCCAACAATTAAAATTTGCACCAATAACTCATTACAGTTGTGGCTGGGTGTAGACTAATAGATTGCTCATTGCTTTATAATTTGTTCATGAGTGCAACCATGTACAGACGTAAGTAAATTTACTTACATGATTCATTACCTTGTAACTAGTGAATTAATTACCATTGTACCTTGTTCAGCTATCAAAACTTTGGGGCCCAGTCTCTGGACCCTATATATACCTCTGTAATCTGCAAATACCTTTGTAACTTGTCATGATTGTGACCATCTGAGTTCATTACCTTTGTAACTTGCTCAGCTATCAAACTTTGAGGTCCAGTCCCTGGACCCATTATGTACCTCTGTAATCTTTTGACTACCGTCCACAGGATGGGTATGGGGTGACTACCGCCCACAGGATGGGTATGGGGTGACTACCGCCCACAGGATGGGTATGGGGTGCATAATAAAGATATTAAACTGAAACTGTTTGTTCGGCATCCGATTATGTGTTCGCGACCAGTTGCAAAAAAAATTGGCGAATTTTTTGGTCGTGAACCGATCGCGTTCGGAGGAGTTCGTGACCAGAGGTTGCACTGTAGTGTGTTACTGATGTCAGGTAGGTCTGTATAAGTTGTATAATGTACTTATAGAAATAAAGATTATTATTATTATTACGAAGCTCCCTAGTGTCCCCACAGTTCGTTTGTCAGCATACCTTCCCTGTGTTGTCTACATACCTTCCCTGTGTTGTCAACATACCTTCCCTGTGTTGTCTACATACCTTCCTTTGTGTTGTCTACATACCTTCCCTGTGTTGTCTACATACCTTCCCTGTGTTGTCAACATACCTTCCCTGTGTTGTCTACATACCTTAACTGTGTTGTCAACATACCTTCCCTGTGTTGTCAACATACCTTCCCTGTGTTGTCATCGATCCTTTCCTGTGTTGTCAGCGTACCTTTCCTGTGTTGTCAGCGTACCTTCCCTGTGTTGCCAGCGTACCTACCAGTGTTGCTATTTATTGCTTCATCCATGCCACCTGTGTAGATTTTAATTATATTCATGGAGGGGAGGGAGCGCTAAACCCCGGAAGGGGAAGGCAGATCCAAGTCCTTGAATCAAGGGCGCTTCACCGGCATCAAGGAACCAGTCTTGAAGGACGTGTAGATCGCGAGCAGCAAGGAACCTGGTTAGAAAGGCATAAAGATGCCGACAAGTATTGTAAAAGACAATAATAATAATAATAATAATATCTTTATTTACTACAAGTACATGTACAAGGTATACAGACCATAGCTGACATCAATGACATACTAGTATATATAAAGCCCCTTGTTATGCTGAGCATTTCGGGCAAATTAGGTCAGTTTTGTCCCAGGATGCGACCCACACCAGTCCACTAACACCCAGGTATCCATTTTAAACTGATGGGTGAACAAGGACAGCAGGTGTCTTATGGAAACACGTCCCTAATGTTTTCCAGCCGTACTGGAGGAGATTCGAACTCCAGACCTCAGTGTGAGAGCTGAGTGCGCTAGCACTCAGCTCACACACTGGACAAAGTTTGCTTACAGGGTGAGTATTTTCAAAGGGTGAGTATTTTCAAGTCTTGAAAATGACCATCAGTGAATGAAACGCCAAAAAAAAAGAGACGTCATGCTGTAAATATCTTTGTTCTACCTAACAAGGAATCCAGTGCCAACCTCTGTGGAACGCCATTAGTGAACGGATTCTTCAACTGGACTTCCCCCTTCCATATGTAACGGTCAACCAGGCCTGGTCCACGAGGAACCTCTCCTTCAACAGTCTCCAGTGTATTTCATCAAATATTCACAAGCACGGGCCGTGCAGCGCCTTGGAAATGGAAGACAATCAGGCTTGATCCGAAGGGAAGACCAGCTCCCAATTCTTGGCTTAAGAACTCTTCCCAGCATCAAGGGGAAACTATATCAAAAGCTACATCGAAGATTACGTAAACTTCGTATTAACATTTATTATTGCCCACTGCTTCAGATACCTTAGTGAAAAAAATCAATAAATGTTTTAGTCAAGCACGACCCTTTATGCCTGCGGTTACCGCCAATCTTCCAGCCTGTGCTTCAGATTGATTCTTCATCACCTGCTCCTAGGCTGACCTGCTCCTAGGCTGAGCACTGATTGCCTCGTCTTGTGTTTATACTACTGCAGTCTTCACATTATGTCCATGTACTGTACTGATAAGCCACTGGAGGGCGAAACGTTTACAAATTAAAGATACCCAGATGTTGCACTGTGGTTCTGAATGAACCACAGTGCAACGTCTCTGTGCAAATTCTCTGTATTATTATTCTAGTCACCGGGAAGCGCTAGACCCATAGGGATCATACAGTGCATGTTTGATTTAAGGAAATGGTGGGGGAAGGGAAAGCTTAGGGCACTCCAACCCATCTTTTAAAAATTCATTCTTTAAGAACCCTTAAAAATAATTCATCTGGATCAAAGATATTTCGGAGTCAATATAACCAGTGACTGATTGTTTTTCACAGTTTCAATAAATAATAATCTACGAGATTACATTTGAGTTTACCTAGTGAAAATATTTTTTTTTATAATACTAGAGATATTGACTAGGTTATCTTTATTAATGCGCATTGTGTATGTGGTTTTTAGAAGAGTATTGCGTGTTGTCTCACGGTAACAAGGCAGAGGCTTCTCCCCACTTCACCAAGTAACCATGTGAACTACAGTGAACCATATCAAATCACAGAACGGATGGGAATCGAACCATTGGCAGGTGAGTCACAAAACTCACAGGTCAGTGATTGGTACAGTGAAGCACACGTGTTGTTCCGGATACAGGCATGTTTTTATGTTCCCTGAGGTGCTGTTCCAGACCTTTTGCCTGTTCAACGTATAGTTTATCACAACCACCACACGAAATGACGTAGACCCTTGTGTTGTGCGTTGTCGTCTATGGGTGTGGTGGTGGCCGTCTTCCTCACCGGGTCTTTGAAAGTGGTGAAAAATCTGATGGTCGCACTCAGCTTTGTCTTGCTAGGGCAATGGCCACGCTACTGTCTGCGTTCCTACACGGGGACTCACGAAATCGTAAGGACACGATTGCAAACAAATCACAGTATGGGTGGGGATTGAATTCGCGGCAAGCGAGTCGTAAATCTCACTTATGCGCTGGACTGTAGTTTTACGACTCACTTGCCGCGAGTTCAATCCCCACCCGTACCATGGTAAGTTCACGATGCGTTGTGCTCTCTGCAGTTACTGATAAATTGGAACCGGAGAAGAATGAATACACGTTGGGTATAAGGCCACTCCTCTTCGAGGAAGGCCGGGCTGGAGATCCTAGGGGCTCTCTAAAACACAATTATAACTTTTCTTTTGGTCCTAGTGTCGTGATGAGAGTAAAACCGCGGCTCTGTTGGCAGCGCACTCAGCTCACATAAAGTTAGTGGTTCGATCTCCGGCACGGGTGAAAACTTTGGTTATGTTTCCTTACACCTGCTTCCCCTGTTCACCTAGCAGTAAGTAGGTACCTGGTTGTTAGTCGATTGTTGCAGGTCGCATCACAGGGATGGTAGTAGACCTCAGATAATGCTGGGCTTAAAAATGAGCTGAGGTACGATAACAACTCCTAGCCTGTAAATGAGCTGAGGTATGATAACTCTTAGTCTGTAAATGAGCTGAGGTATAACTCTTAGCCTGTAAATGAGCTGAGGTATGATAACTCTTAGTCTGTAAATGAGCTGAGGTACGATAACTTTTAGTCTGTAAATCATTTTTATTACCTGATTTCTCTTCCATTGTATACAATGACAATCTTTCATGTCATGTATTGAACTGACAAAGCTCTCAAGAGTAAAGAGCTTCGCAATATATATTATAGTATTACACAAGTGTCTTATATAAACACTGTGGTTATAAAACCATTATCGTAACATTGCCATTACGGTACAATAAAAATCCTAGCATGCCCGTTAATAAACATTCTAACTACAAAACACTGCACAATACAGTACTGTATTTTTGTGGGCCACCTTTAGATTGGACCCTCCCATCTTTCATTCAAACCTAGCAATCTAACAAACTTGCTAAAATTTACATAGCCTAATATAACTTAATTAACCTAAACCTGTGGAAGAATTTAAGTTACCATATTTCACTGCTTTCCTTAATATAAAGGGAGAGGATTATTTATGTGACCCAAACGCCTTGTAGAGTAGGATTTATATTATATAATGATGTATGACCCTAGTAGGTTTAGTGCTTCTTTTTGATTATAATAATAATAATAATAATTATAATTCCTGCTTATATATATCTAATGACATTTTGATAAACAAATATTTTTTTCTAAACTGAACAGCACTGGCAGCTTTTCTGCCTACGCTGCACGAACAGCCTAACTGATCTAGTCGTCATCCAAGAGGATAGTCTGAAACTCATCGCCCGCTGCATTTAATATCATTTATTATAAATGTTAATTATTATCAGCCCTAAGTACGTGTGGGTTCTGCTTGACTGCACAGCTATTGGCAATTTCTTTGCTAGAGCGCGCATGCAAGTCTAAACCTTTTGTAATCCTGCTATATGGCCCTTCCACCCTGCCCTCACCCACTCCTGCTGTCTCTTCCTCACATCATTCAGCATGCTGTGTTCCGTCCTGACCAGGTCAACACAGCTCGAGTTATCTGTTCTTACCGCTACGTGCTTCACCATACTGCCCCAGTTCATCTGTTCAGTTACATTAGCAGTCTGCTTCTGTACCACACACGATCTCGCTAGCCTCTCGTTGGCTTCTCTCAGCTCCTTAACTTCGCGTCGCATCCTCTCCCTGCCGAAGCCCTCGACCTTCTGCTCGAATATCTGGTAGAAGAAGTCGTAGAGGCGAACATCTGCTTGATTCAGACGTCGCAGGCCTTCTCGCTTCTCCTCCGACATGTTTTTCTTGTTCTGATGGACTCTGTGGTTAATCCTGAGGTAGGTGACGTCCTCAGTCCTCCAGCACATGATATTCTTCAGCAGAACGAGAGATTCGTCGTACCTCTCAGCTACCATCACCAGATCGAAGGCATTCTGCAGCCTCTTCAGTTTTTGTGTCATCTCCCCAGGTTCGTAGTCCTCCACGGTGCTGTAGCCCATGTCAAAGAACATTTGGTGGACACCGAAGACTCGAGATTTTCGTTTTCTCATTACCGCTCTGTAGGGCAACTTGGCGAATGTCTCCAGCGTCATATTGTAGAACTGCCCTCACGGAAAAATGTCAAGATTATTTATTACTTCAAAGAAGCTGAATAAAACTAAAAAAAAAAAAAATACAATTCACAATGACGGGGTTGGAACAATTCACAAATATTCCCGAAGTTGGAGATAAATCTTAGGACGACGCTTCGGTTCGTACCGTATCATTAACAGATCCCGGGCGGACAAGGTCGTAGTTTTAAGATTTATCTCACATTTGTGGGTTAGTTGCAAACAAGACTAATTATCTTAACTTTTACATACTAATATTTAACTTAGGAATATATTCTTATTAAAATTTGCATAACATAACTTAATCCACCAAACCTAAAGTAACTTTAAGAGCAGCCACCTCTATGAGGTGAGCTCTGGTTATTTTCGATGACTGGAGGCATATGCAGTCATGCAAAATAGCTGAGCGCATTTACAAAGGCATTCCCTGTAATTGTATTTGCGTGGACCTCTTCTTCTTTTCTGCAACACTGCAAGCTACTGATGATGTGTTGATTACAACACGAAAGGCCTAGAGCTATCATTCAACTTCCCCTGTAGTTGTTTTGCATCTTGTATAGCTTGTTCGCGATTTTTGCATATACTAAGTTGTGTTTGTGTATGTGTGAGCAAAATCACGAAGTTATATCTGTAAGGTTAAGACTCATCTCCTGGCCCTAACTCTTAATCATACGCTTGTATGTATATAAGCTATGTATGTATGTGCGTATGTATGTATGTATGTATGTATGTATGTATGTATGTATGTATGTATGTATGTATGTATGAATGTTTGTATGTAGCTCCCCACGCAAATCTAGCAGTGTTGTTACCTCTTGAAGATCAAAGAAGTTCCAAAGGGATTCGAACTGGGCGACTGGT
Organism: Cherax destructor; assembly: GCA_009830355.1. Lineage (NCBI taxonomy): Eukaryota > Metazoa > Arthropoda > Malacostraca > Decapoda > Parastacidae > Cherax > Cherax destructor. The sequence goes on along the minus strand of WNWK01007981.1, from coordinate 63,994 downwards.
TCTCGTACTATAGTCACCCAGACAGCGTCCTCTCTCATCGCCTGAGACCAAAGAAAAAAATGATTTTAAGTATTGTGATCTGTTATTAAATATTTACTGAGGTAATTTCTCACCCTTCATAAAATGGCACACAGGGAAAACATTCAGTTCGGAACATCATGAGAGTTCTATATCTCGTATTCCCCAGAAAAGGACATGAGATATACCGTATATTCCGGCATACAAGACGCGTTTTTTCCCCATAGTCTTGAAAAATCATCCTGCGCCTTATATGATCAAGGTCAAGGGTAGACTTTTTGTTACATTAAGAGTTGTTTACTAACGTTACATTACAATTGCTTGGAAACACCGTCTTATATGTCTTATATGCTCGTGCGCCTTTTATGTCGGAAAATACGGTACATGTCTCATCAAGGTTGCCCTCTTTACCACCTTATTTCCTCGGGGTTATTTCTTATTTCTACTGTATATTTTATTCCGCCTTCTTACCTGCTCAACATATGTTGGTTGGCTGCATCTACTGATTTATTACATAGTCCTTCCTTTTCCTTTACCACTTGCTTAAACTTATCGAATTTCTCCTAAATCTTTCTTTCTAGTTATTCAGTTATCCTTTCCTCTGCATCCTCTAACATTTTCCAAACCTCAAAGGCAAGTTTCTCTTTGATCTCATTTGTGTCCCCATTCATTACCTTAAGCATATGATAAGTGCTCCTCATGTGTGTGTGTGTGTTTTCACCTAATTGTAGTTGCAGGGGTAAAGTCTCAGCTCGTGGCCCCTCCTCTCAACTAGCAGCTTGCCAGATTCACTCCTAGCCTCGTGGGCCATACAGTACCTACTCCTAAAATTTTGTATGGAGTTTGTCTGCATTATTTCTTCGTCGAGATCATTCCACTTCCCGACCACCTTGAGAGTGAAGAAATGTTTCCTGACATCTCTGTGTGTTCTGAGTATCGCATTTCCGCCTCTCAGCCTGTCCCTGCCTGCCCTGTCAATTCCTCAGAGTATTTTTGTTATCATGTCTTCTTGTCCTCCAGTGTCGTTAGAGTGAATTCCTTTAGTCTCTCTTCGTAGCCCATTTTCTTTAGCTATGGAACTAGTCTAGTTGCAAACTTGTACACTTTCTCCAGTTTCTTAACATGCTTTCTCAGGTATGGGTTCCATCCTGGTGCTGCGTACTACTCCACAACTGGCCTGATGTATATTGTATAAAGCGCCCAGAATGTCTTCTAGTTGAGATTCCTGAACGCCATTCTCCGATTTGCCAGGCGAGCATTCGCTGCAGAGATTACTCGGTTGATACGAGCCTCTGGCTATATGCTAGGCACTATGCTTACTCCAAGATCTTTCCGAATGAGGTCTGTATTCTGCAGCCTCTTCCTTCCTTCCCCTCTCCCCACTTCTCCATTACCTTGCATGGTATACACGTAAAACTGGGCTGTAGTTCAATGCTTCTTGCCTATCTCCTTTCTTAAATACAGGTATTATGTTCGCTGTCTTCCACATCTTTCCAACTGTCTCATTTTCACTGACTAGTCGCAGATCTTAGCTAGTGGTTCGGTCAGTGCTTTTGTTCCGTCTCCCAGAATCAACAGAGACACTGTCAAGTTCCACTGCCTTTGATGTATCCAGCTCTATTAAGAGTTTATTTTGATCTATACCGCAGTTGTGTGTATGGTGTCTAATACTCGCTGGTGTACTCTGTGAGTTCTCCTTCATTCTTCAGATGAACTGTCTTTCACATGTCTTTTTCTCATGTGGCTGTGAAGCATTTTTGGTTCAGAGTTGGCTTTGGCTGCTATGTCATTCTCAAGTTGTCACTCAGGCTTTCTCCTTACCCTTGTATATTCATTTCTGGCTAATTTGCTCAGTTCTCTATTTTCGTCTGCCCTTTGCTTTCTATAGTTTTTTTCTCACACTCTTATGCTTCTCTTGTTTTTGGTCTTCGTTTCTTAGGTTGAACCAAGGGCTCTCTTTGTGTTTTATATTTTCCGTTCTTCATCTAGGTATGGAGTTTTCTTCTGCCTGGCGGAACTTCCCAACTTTACACTCCATCATCTCATCCACTGACTTTCCCTCCAGTTCCCTTTCCCACTCCACTGCATTCGAGAATTCCCTCATTCCTCCACAGTTCCCTCTTCTTCAGTCTGGTTTCTCGCACCATCTACTTGCCAATCTTCACTCTACGTTTAATTCCACAAGGTACTCCTCATACAGTATTGTGTGTGTGAGCTCCAGCTCACGGCCCATGGCACTTCCCTTGAATTGAAAACCACTGTATAGTTTACCTGTGAGAGGGTATGAAGGTTGAAACGAGTGTGGACCACCATCATGTTGTACTTGCCATCAGGGGTCCGTAGAGAGCGTGGGATCATGGCGGGTCTGAAGGTCTCAGGTGATCCCAGGTAATTACCTGTCAAAGGCAACACCCACGTCAGCCTGTGCTTCTTCCCGTACCTGTAATGTGAGTAAGATGTCTGTAACATTAATCTAGTCTAAATGTAATTTTCCAGCACACATTCTTGACATGCAACCTCATCCTAACAATTCTTTTCTCTCTAACCCTTTCATTCCTTATTTCATCGCTCCCTCACCCTCTCCATTTTTTTTCATAATTTCTCTTTTCACTTCATCACCATCTTTCCTGACTCCGTTCTCTACCTTCCTTCTTTCCTTCTCTTCTTTTCTCTCGTTCTCTCCTGCCCTTCTCTCGTTTCCCTGCATTATCTTCCCTTCTGGTGTGGACACCACGCCACTATTGCATCGTTGAAGCTGCTGTAGCTATTGAACCCATCCTGTAATTCTTAATAGCCTCATCGCTTTACTGCGCGATTTATTACTTCAAGTGTGCAATCCATCCTATGTTGAAATATAGCAAGGAAACCTAGCAAAACTTCTCTCCCCCTTACGTAAATGTCACGAGCACAGGTCTTTACAGAGGCCTGTTGAGCCAGCCGTGAAGACACCAGTTTAAAGTGCAGTCAATGGAGCACTCAAGAGAATAAGAGATATTAGCTTTTTTTTTTTTTTACCATATATTCCTTCCGCCCAGACGTTTGTGCAATTATTTACATCACACACACATTGGGTATAACCAATACCATGATATAAGGACAGATCCTAGTATAATGTTAACCAGCTTGCAGGCTCCTGCAGATGTGAGGGCACACAGCTATATCTACATCTACGATGGCTTACCCTGGACATCCATCTCCTTTACCGTGAACAAGACGAACCTTCAGTAAAGCTGCCAGTCACCCCTTTTCTCAAATGGTGCACTCCGGTTTATGGCTTAGGATGACATGTAGGAATGTGGTTAATAAGCGTGATATACATCGTATATAATTTTCCACTCGACGCACGACAAATTATATAAGAGTAGGAATAACACGACACACTGCTGATGTACATATTTTTCCTGATATTCATGAAGGTATTCCTTATTGCAGTACCTGAGGAAAATACGCTGGGTGGTGGTGGAGGCACATTTATGTGTCTTAAGGAACATGAGATCCTGGTGAGGCACGCAGGTACCCTTCTTCCATGACGCAGGTGACGATGACGACGCAGGCCACGTATCCCACGTAGACGCTGGAGAAAACGACACACTAGGGACCCTGAAGATAAGGGAGGTGATGTTAAAACAGCGACACAAAGACTTCCTGGCTGTCACCATCATCACCACCACAATCAACATGACCGGAATGACTCAAGGAACCATAATAACAGGATTGCAAACAAACCAGGGAACGGGTCGGACTTGAACCCATGGCAAATGAGTCTTAAAACTCCAGGCCAGTGCGTAAACCACTCGGCTTAACACCACATAAACAATAAGACTTCATTACCAGAATCGCGATCAACACCCCAATCAAATGAATAAATACTGTAAACACACAGCTTGAAATGTCGCATTTCCAACATTGTTGTTCCATTATTGGAACAACGTTTCGCTCAGAAGCTTAAAATGTAGACTAAGGAAACGTACAAAGAAGAGGTATAAGTTAGGTTAGGTAAGATTCACCAGCAAACAGAAAAAGTGTTTTCTGAGGTGAGTCTGTCACGTGATGACTGAGGCGAGTCTGTCACGTGATGACTGAGGTGAGTCTGTCACGTGATGACTGAGGCGAGTCTGTCACGTGATGACTGAGGTGAGTCTGTCACGTGATGACTGAGGTGAGTCTGTCACGTGATGACTGAGGTGAGTGTCACGTGATTGTGAGTGTCACGTGATGACTGAGGTGAGTCTGTCACGTGATGACTGAGGTGAGTGTCACGTGATTGTGAGTGTCACGTGATGACTGAGGTGAGTCTGTCACGTGATGACTGAGGTGAGTCTGTCACGTGATGACTGAGGTGAGTGTCACGTGATGACTGAGGCGAGTCTGTCACGTGATGACTGAGGCGAGTCTGTCACGTGATGACTGAGGTGAGTCTGTCACGTGATGACTGAGGTGAGTATGTCACGTGATGACTGAGGCGAGTCTGTCACGTGATGAATGAGGTGAGTCTGTCACGTGATGAATGATGTGAGTATGTCACGTGATGAATGATGTGAGTATGTCACGTGATGAATGAGGCGAGTCTGTCACGTGATGAATGATGTGAGTATGTCACGTGATGAATGAGGCGAGTCTGTCACGTGATGAATGAGGCGAGTCTGTCACGTGATGAATGAGGTGAGTATGTCACGTGATGACAGACCAGGCATCCTCTATGAACTGCCATACACTCTCTGGACTGCCATACACTCTCTGGACTGCCATACACTCTCTGGACTGCCATACACTCTCTGGACTGCAATACACTCTCTGGACTGCCATACACTCTCTGGACTGCCATACACTCTCTGGACTGCCATACACTCTCTGGACTGCCATACACTCTCTGGACTGCCATACACTCTCTGGACTGCCATACACTCTCTGGACTGCCATACACTCTCTGGACTGCCATACACTCTCTGGACTGCCATACACTCTCTGGACTGCCATACACTCTCTGGACTGCCATACACTCTCTGGACTGCCATACACTCTCTGGACTGCCATACACTCTCTGGACTGCAATACACTCTCTGGACTGCCATACACTCTCTGGACTGCCATACACTCTCTGGACTGCCATACACTGGACTGCCATACACTCTCTGGACTGCCATACACTCTCTGGACTGCAATACACTCTCTGGACTGCAATACACTCTCTGGACTGCCATACACTCTCTGGACTGCCATACACTCTCTGGACTGCCATACACTCTCTGGACTGCCATACACTCTCTGGACTGCCATACACTCTCTGGACTGCCATACACTCTCTGGACTGCAATACACTCTCTGGACTGCCATACACTCTCTGGACTGCCATACACTCTCTGGACTGCAATACACTCTCTGGACTGCCATACACTCTCTGGACTGCCATACACTCTCTGGACTGCCATACACTCTCTGGACTGCCATACACTCTCTGGACTGCCATACACTCTCTGGACTGCCATACACTCTCTGGACTGCCATACACTCTCTGGACTGCCATACACTCTCTGGACTGCCATACACTCTCTGGACTGCCATACACTCTCTGGACTGCCATACACTCTCTGGACTGCCATACACTCTCTGGACTGCCATACACTCTCTGGACTGCCATACACTCTCTGGACTGCCATACACTCTCTGGACTGCCATACACTCTCTGGACTGCCATACACTCTCTGGACTGCCACTTACCATCCTCTGGACTGCCATACACTCTCTGGACTGCCCATACACTCTCTGGACTGCCATACACTCTCTGGACTGCCATACACTCTCTGGACTGCCATACACTCTCTGGACTGCTCACTCTGACTGCCTCCTTTTGGACTGCCATACACTCTCTGGACTGCCATACACTCTGACTGCCATACACTCTCTGGACTGCCATACACTCTCTGGACTGCCATACACTCTCTGGACTGCATACACTCTCTGGACTGCCATACACTCTCTTGGACTGCAATACACTCTCTGGACTGCCATACACTCTCTGGACTGCCATACACTCTGGACTGCCATACACTCTCTGGACTGCCATACACTCTCTGGACTGCCATACACTCTCTGGACTGCATACACTCTCTGGACTGCCATACACTCTCTGGACTGCCATACACTCTCTGGACTGCCATACACTCTCTGGACTGCCACACTCTCTGGACTGCCACATACACTCTCTGACTGCCATACACTCTCTGGACTGCCATACACTCTCTGGACTGCCATACACTCTCTGGACTGCCATACACTCTCTGAACTGCCATACACTCTCTGGACTGCCATACACTCTCTGGACTGCCATACCTCTCTGGACTGCCATACACTCTCTGGACTGCCATACACTCTCTGGACTGCCATACACTCTCTGGACTGCCATACACTCTCTGGACTGCCATACACTCTCTGGACTGCCATACACTCTCTGGACTGCCATACACTCTCTGGACTGCCATACACTCTCTGGACTGCCATACACTCTCTGGACTGCCATACACTCTCTGGACTGCCATACACTCTCTGGACTGCCATACACTCTCTGGACTGCAATACACTCTCTGGACTGCCATACACTCTCTGGACTGCCATACACTCTCTGGACTGCAATACACTCTCTGGACTGCCATACACTCTCTGGACTGCAATACACTCTCTGGACTGCCATACACTTTCTGGACTGCCATACACTCTCTGGACTGCCATACACTCTCTGGACTGCCATACACTCTCTGGACTGCCATACACTCTCTGGACTGCAATACACTCTCTGGACTGCAATACACTCTCTGGACTGCCATACACTCTCTGGACTGCTATACACTCTCTGGACTGCCATACACTCTCTGGACTGCCATACACTCTCTGGACTGCCATACACTCTCTGGACTGCCATACACTCTCTGGACTGCCATACACTCTCTGGACTGCCATACACTCTGGACTGCCATACACTCTCTGGACTGCCATACACTCTCTGGACTGCCATACACTCTCTGGACTGCCATACACTCTCTGGACTGCCATACACTCTCTGGACTGCCATACACTCTCTGGACTGCCATACACTCTCTGGACTGCCATACACTCTCTGGACTGCAATACACTCTCTGGACTGCCATACACTCTCTGGACTGCCATACACTCTCTGGACTGCAATACACTCTCTGGACTGCCATACACTCTCTGGACTGCCATACACTCTCTGGACTGCCATACACTCTCTGGACTGCCATACACTCTCTGGACTGCCATACACTCTCTGGACTGCCATACACTCTCTGGACTGCCATACACTCTCTGGACTGCCATACACTCTCTGGACTGCCATACACTCTGGACTGCCATACACTCTCTGGACTGCAATACACTCTCTGGACTGCAATACACTCTCTGGACTGCAATACACTCTCTGGACTGCCATACACTCTCTGGACTGCCATACACTCTCTGGACTGCCATACACTCTCTGGACTGCCATACACTCTCTGGACTGCCATACACTCTCTGGACTGCAATACACTCTCTGGACTGCCATACACTCTCTGGACTGCCATACTCTCTCTGGACTGCCATACACTCTCTGGACTGCCATACACTCTCTCGACTGCAATACACTCTCTGGACTGCCATACACTCTCTGGACTGCCATACACTCTCTGGACTGCCATACACTCTCTGAACTGCCATACACTCTCTGGACTGCCATACACTCTCTGGACTGCCATACACTCTCTGGACTGCCATACACTCTCTGGACTGCCATACACTCTCTGGACTGCCATACACTCTCTGGACTGCCATACACTCTCTGGACTGCCATACACTATCTGGACTGCCATACTGGACGTGACTCCGTTGCAACTTCTATTGATAAGTAATGTGATAAAGTCGTGATTTATATCATTATGTAGTAAACAATGTTTTCTCCAGCACTAGAGCGTAAAAGCCTACAAAATTCTGGATACAGCTGAAGTTTGGGCGCGAGTAACAAGCTATGTCAGTGACTAGTACCTGGGGGTTGGTAGACAAAAAAACACGTGTAACAAAACAAATCCTATTAAATACGACGTTCCGGTCTTCAAGAGGTTTTATAAAGTATTTAACAAAGCCTCTTGTAGGCGAAATGTCGTATTTTGGGGTGTATATCTTTTTTCCAGGACTTACCGGAGCTTCACTCCACCTCCCCTGGGCTGCACCACGCTATCACAGAAATTGCTATAATTTCTAGTCAATTACCATTTTATATTCTTCAACAATCTCTAGTTTTCGCTTTTCAAAATTCCCGGAGAACTAAGATAATCTTTTTACATTATACATATTTTACCGATTAGTAAATCCAACAGCACGCGAAGTAACGATCTCGCGTGTACGTTCCTTATGTTTATGTGGTTGTTAGTGTCCACTATGGGTGTCAGTAACCCAGGACGTTGAATGGAAACTACGGAAGTGTACGTGAGGGGCGACAGCAGACGAATATATCATTACCTTGGATACAGCGAGCCTAGACTCACTGGTCCACAATGGTTTCACTAGACTCACTGGTCCACAATGGGTTCACTAGACTCACTGGTCCACAATGGTTTCACTAGACTCACTGGTCCACAATGGGTTCACTAGACTCACTGGTCCACAATGGGTTCACTAGACTCACTGGTCCACAATGGGTTCACTAGACTCACTGGTCCACAATGGGTTCACTAGACTCACTGGTCCACAATGGGTTCACTAGACTCACTGGTCCACAATGGGTTCACTAGACTCACTGGTCCACAATGGGTTCACTAGACTCACTGGTTCACAATGGGTTCACTAGACTCACTGGTCCACAATGGGTTCACTAGACTCACTGGTCCACAATGGGTTCACTAGACTCACTGGTCCACAATGGGTTCACTAGACTCACTGGTCCACAATGGGTTCACTAGACATGAGTGTTGCAGAACCTGGCATCCGTCTTCCATCTTTCTCCCCATCATTACATCACTATAGAATCTCAGTGGGGAAATAATAATAATAACAATAATAATAATATGTATTTCTGTCGCTGTACGATCCAAGGAATCCCCGTATTGCCTAACCCCAGTACTCTCTACTTCAAAGCACGCGACTGGAATAGTGCAGAGTGCGGCGTAAGTTTGTAATGCAATTAAATATCAGCAATGAAGATACGAGGGGACTCTGCAGAGGCATTCACAAGTCACCATGTAAAAAATTATATCACAATTCCTACAGTAAGAATATCAAATTAGGACATTCGCAAGCCAAATCTAATTCAAACCTTCCATTCAAAAACATCAGCTTTGAAATCGTATTGAAGAGGGATTCTAATGTTATCTAAAAGAGATCTATATCTTGGAAATATTAAAGTTTCTCCTCATTACATTTAAAAACGTTCATGAGGAAAATTAGATTTTTATATATTTTTTTTTTAAGAAATTGAAATTGAATAAAATTGCTTTAAAAATGGCAAATTGAAACCCACATAGCCTAAATAAATACATAAATACTTCAAATTATGATACTCCAGCGCTTTGGGTTTGAAACCGATCAGTAGAGGCATTCTCTAGATATTACATTAAAAATAGTGTATTTAATAATAATGGAAAATAAAAATTTACGCAGCTTAAAAATGAACGTTAAACTCTTCTTTATAATGCCCACCAACTGCGAAAGTTTGAAACCAATCAGACAAGGCATTCTCCATAATTGGTCTAATTCTAACAATTCCAAGTTTTTTCTAAGATAAGAAAAATTGAAAATTTACGCCTAATCAGACTAAACTTATGGATTATCATCCTTTTTTATTTATATTTTGAAGATGATCAGAAGAAAAGTACTTTATCCTTACTGAATATATCTATTCAATAAAATTGGCAATTAGGACTTTACCATCCAATAGCAGCGTGAACCTTGTGTTCAGGAAGACACACCATTGGTGAAAGTTTGAAGCCATTCAGACGAACCATTCTCCAGGTATGGCATGGATTCCGATTCCATGTTTTATAAATTTCATAACATTATCAAATTTCCCGGCATGCAAACAAAACTTAATGGATACTATCCTAGCCTTAAGATAAAGCACACACTAAATATTGAATCCGCTCAGAAGACTTAAGAGGCGCCTGAGTTTCCGTCTCCTAATATCACGCTTATTTTTCCCGTATAATCTACCTTGTCCATAATTACTATCGCGCGCGCGCGTGCGTGTATGTGTGTACTCACCCATTTGTGGTTGCAGGGGTCGAGACTCAGCTCCTGGCCCCGCCTCTTCACTGATCGCTACTAGGTCCTCTCTCTCTCCATGCTCCATGAGCTTTATCATACCTCGTCTTAAAGCTCGTGTACCAAACCTTCAACTTCTTTTCTAAAACTGTGGTCCGGGGAGAATATTGGGGTTGGGGGAGCTACAGCCCTGGCAGAGGCGTATGGGGGGTTGCGGTGGGGTGGGGTTTGTGATGGGGTGGGGGCAGAGTGCCCATAGGGTGTTGCTGTAAGGGTGGGGTTTGTGATGTGGGGGGTGGGAAAAGAGGGAACAGTGTATGGATTTTGGTTTAGACTGTTCAGTTGCATTGGGGTTGTCATGGTTGGATTCCTTCTGTGGGTGTTTCTGGAGAAGGGTGTGTTTGCTCTTCCACCTGGGTCTGGGTTCTCCTGCTCATCTGCCATTGCCTTTCGTTCCTCCTTACGTCTTTTTACCCTCTCTTTCAGTATCATCCTTTCTTCTTGTTTTCTGTCTCGATCGAGGTACACTCTCTGGTACTCCGGTTTGTCCCTTAGTATGTGTGTGTGTTTGTTTGTGAGTAAGAACTTCGGAGTCCAGTGATATTATTACCGTTACCTGGAGCTTGACGGCTTAAGTGTCGGAGCTTGTAATAAAACTTCACATTTTTATTGTATTTTAAGTAAAAAATCTTATAACAAAAGTGTTACTTTGAATATATATATATATATGAGGGAAACAGAGGAAGGCTTCCAGCAACATCCGCCACTAAGCAGGGAGATAATGTTTGTTTATGGGGGAATTATGGAACATTTATGGGCCTGTCATTATGAGAACGGGACTTAATGTATAATATGTGTGATGTTATGAAGATGGTTATGAAGATGGTTATGAAGATGGTTATGATGGTGGTGGTGATGATGGTGGTGGTGATGGTGGTGGTGATGATGGTGATGGTGGTGATGATGGTGATGGTGGTGATGATGATGGTGATGGTGGTTGCGATGATGGTGATGGTGGTGGCGATGATGGTGATGGTGGTTCTGCTGATGATGGGGATGGTGGTGGTGATGGTGATGGTGGTGGTGCTGGTGATGATAGTGGTGGTTATAGTGGTGGTGATGGTGGTGGCGCAGGCGGATCATAACTGTTGGTTGGTAGTTTTAGCACTGTCTTGACGGAGGTTCGAACCCCAACTCTCTGAATTGTTTATATCATTCGTTGCGATTTTCTTTAATCATCGACAGTTACAATAGAGGGACAAGAGCTAGATCTTATCGCTGGTTCATAAACAGCTAGTTGGAAGTGCCTTTTTATTACCTTCACTGTCCAATAGTTATGAGAGAACTGACTTGGTGTATTTTGTGCTGCTTGCCGCAGGTTCGTACTCACTGTACGTGTATCAGTTACCTGTGTGATGGTGGAGGTAGTGGTGGTAGAGGCACTAGTGATCTATGTTCAGGCAGACGAAGGAAGAACAATATGCTGGTCACCACAGTGGAACACGCCATTACCCGTATCCAATATTGTCTGTGAAAAAAATATCGTAGTAGCAACTTCCAACTAATTTTAGTGGCAGTAAACAACAGTAGAGACTCGAGGAGTGAACGTTCCTGGCACTACACCAGCCACGTTCACTTTGTAATCCCCAGAAACTTTGACGCTGATTAAGAAGTCTTGAGCCTAGTAATTGAAGCTATCCTCCCTCCCTCTGGATCATATTTGTTTAACTTCCATTCCTAGCATCCCCATAAATATAATAATAATTAATTATGTATTAGGTAAGAAGCACTAAAGAAATTATTACAATAACAGATTTGATGAATTTAATTAATATCCACGGAGGCGTGACCCTTCAAAGAGAAGCACCTGGATGCTAAACGGTTCTTGATTCAAGGAATTGGAGCTGCTTTCCCCATCGTCGGATCAAATTTGAGTACCTCCCATTTCCTAGGAACTGTATAGCCCCTACGGACTTCGCATTTCCTTTGCTATGTACCCCATACCCATCCTGTAGTAGGGGATGGGTAGTCAAAATGTCAGAAGCACATAGGGCTAGGAGCTGGGTATCTATGTATTATGGTAGCTAATAAGTAAGTTACAGTGATCTACTAACAAGTTTCTGATCTGGTTAGTCGTAATAAGTTAGTGAAACACACATTACAAAAACATAATATAGTTTATATGTGATTTTGAATTATATTACATATTTTACAAGGAATCGCGGTTCTCAAGGCCTCGTCGCTGTGGTCGTAAATTTTGGACTTTATAAAAGTTACAATTATCTGACTTACTTTCAAGTAAATAGAATTCTATCAAAATATAGATCAAAACATCTAGTTTTTACTAATTTCTAAAGTTCATGCAACAAGGCTATAATCAAAATTACTACAAAAAAAAAGACTGATCTGTAAGTTGTTTGTCTTCAAGAAAGGGGGGGGGGTTAATGATGAATGACTCTTAATCAATGGAATCAGAGCTACACTCCATTTCCTGGGATCAAACTTAATAACGTCCTAATCCCCAGGCGGTGTATGGCGCCTACGGGTTTAGCGCTTCAATATGAATATACTACTACTACTGTGGAAAATATTGGTATTTTCCGAAAGTTGTAATTGATAAACTTTCCAATATGAACAGATATCCTTAATGTACCGCTGGTACATGGGGGTATGTAATAGAGAACCATCATACCAGCGGGGAGGAAGCGGGAAGAGGCTGGGCAGGGAGGAGGTAGAGGGGAATGGGGAGTGAGTGGACAGCCAGCCTACCCATCAGAGTTCAAGTCGGTATGGCCAGTAAAATTTGGAGATTCCGCCCGCCAAATCGGATTTAATTACCTCCTTTCGTAATGTGGAGGAATATCCAGTGCCGCGGCGAATATAAAGTGGGACAATCGGTCCAGGAGGTCCAGTAATAGGACAATAATTGTGAAATAAGGTGCCGCCGGCGAGTGACGCGGTCATAGGCCTATTTGAACTGAGTGAAATGACCATACGGCAGGATAAAGTCGTAACCCTGATGCGGGGGAGTTCATCTCAGAAGAGACTGAAATATATTCGATGGACTTTGGGAAATGGTGAATATAGTGAAACCGAGTTGTAAATAATCAGGGGTTGATTGCATCGAGCGGGTCTGGCTTGGGTACGCCATGCCCCGACCGCCATATTGGATGTGATTGAAATGAACTAACCTATCGCAAGTTATCTACTCGAAATTCAAGTATCGAGACTGTGAATGTGTATAAACTAGTGGGGCATTAAGCCAGGATACACGTAATATGTAAAGTTATACGTATAAACAGTACAAACGGTCGGATTAGTGCGAGGATCTGATTCGCTACCCCGACCAACCACATGTTAACGAACGCTCGGTCTCGTGGGCGTATAAGAGTGCACGGAAATTAACCTTCCTTGACTCGACGAGACAGCTAATACCATCGCGATCGAATCAGATCGCAGGAGGACGTCAACAACGGAACGACTCCCTCATCTAAAGCTAAGTACTCTGCTGTCTACTTTGTTATTGGCCAATGATATTGTTACGCACAGTAGATGTACTTTAGCTAGGTCAACGATCTACGATACCCCGCTATGATGCTGTTAATTAGGTGAGTGTTGGTCATGTTAATTTAACTAAGTGTTCTCTACCTCTTCTCCGGAGTGATCAGTTGTTTAACAACCAATACAGTCCACTTAAATTTAATATAACATAACTATAATAAATGATCTTCTCAGATTTATTTATACTGGTCCAGAGTGCAGTGGGCTAACGAGAATATTGAAGGTACCCCCTCGGTGCGGCCAGGAGCGGGTAAAGTTCTCACATACCTTAAAGGGAATGACTGCGGTAAAATTATACGAGTCTGTCATCTCCCTGGGAGTTTGTTTATTGCTAGTGGCGGTGTCCCAGATAGACTTCTCTCTCACAATTTCCCACAACTACTACCAGGTTTAGCGCTTCCGTCTGATTATAATAATAATAATTAAAATGACAGAAAAAAAGAAAAAAGAAAAGAAACGGTGTCAGCGCATGAAAGTTGTGAAGTCATCTTGTACTGTATTACTACATTACTAGACAAATTCTTGTGTACATTGTATTCTGCAAGAAATATGGAGGTAAAATGACACATTTAGGAAGGAAGAAACCTTTTATTGTTGACGATTTTACACCCACTGGTGCAGTTGGTAGTGCCTCAGTAATGGCTCTCGTATAGAAATTGGAGCACACGTCAACATTTAGGCTACAACCCATTAAGCGTAACTGCTCCTTTTACTCACATCACTCAAATGCTTCCATGCACCTAAGGCTGACACTTTAATTGTATTCAATTTCGTGAGTCATAGAACTGATGAATTGGCAAAGTTATATTCAAGGAGAGTTTAGGTTACAATCTTTGACTGTCAGTTTGCAGACTGAGGGAGACTGACACCAGTCAGTCTGAGAAGCATATATGTTTATGGCGAGTCCAACAGAGTCAACAGACTTTGGTTAACACTACCGCCAGGCTCCGGCTGGGTTACATGTACCTCTGGAAGCTTGTAACACCAACTGATACCCGGAGGGTGTTCCGGTTGGTGGGGGGGGGGGGGGGGTCAACCCCCGCGGCCCGGTCCATGACCAGGCCTCACAGTGAATCAGGGCCTGATCAATCAGGTTGTTACTGCCGTCCGTATACAAACCGACATACAAACCATAGCCCGACTGGTCAGGTACTGACTTTAGGTGCCTGTCCTGCTTCTTCTTGAAGAGAGCTAGAGGTCTATTGGTAATCCCCCTTATGTAGACATATCTAAAAGTAAACTTTGCCAGATGGACTATTGTCACACCTTGCGTCATTATGTGCTGGAATGTGATAACATTAATGAATTAAGAGACAACTCACTCACAGATGTTCAAGAAATGTCAAAGTATTTTATCCAGTGATATATTACCAACCAACCTGGAAAAATACCCTGACTTTGCCTATTGTAACTAACTCATAGCCACTTAAATTTGCTTAAATTCAGTCATATCCTGCTAAAATATACGATAATACAAATAATTCAAAACCACATTTTTGTTACCGAATTCATGTCTGCGTACATAACTCATTACAATGGTAACCAGATATAAACAAGTAAATAATTCGTTACCACTGTAACTTTTTTAGCTATTAAAACGTTGGGGCCCAGTCTCTAGATCCATTAAGTGAGCCTATAGTCTTTTGACTACCGCCCACGTGATTGATATGGGATGCATAATAAAAATATTAAACTAACTGACATTCACACATCACATTGCCCTGCTATCCCCTGATCCAGCGTCACTATATAAATGATTAAAATCAGATCATAAACATGTAAATAACTCATTACCACTGTAGCTCCTTTGATATCAAAATTGTGGGGCCCAGTCCCTGGCCCCATTAAGTGTCTCTGTAATCGTTTAACTATCGCCCACATGATGGACATAGGAGGCATAAAGAGATATTAAACTATTATCTGACAAAACACCAAAGTAAAATATCACATTCCATCATAAAGAATGATGAACCTAAACTACAGCCTTGTAGGGCGCACCAGTTCCAACATGGATGACAATGCATTCTTTCAGCCAAATTATCGAACATTACTCGTCAGAATGCTCTGCTGGATTCTCCCTCCAGTTCATTCGGTCTCCTAATACCCTTGTCACCATCTGGAAAAGACCAGGACCGGGGCAGTACCAGAGAATTAATCAAGTTCCTAAGACCCATAAGGATGGGGCAACAAATGAGGAATGAGAGGTTTGATCCAATTACTTGCATCAATTGCCAATCATTAGGCTAAAAAAAATCGAAATGACATTTTGCTATACACTAATAATACAGCGATATATACCAAGAAGTGTATCTCTCAGTGTATATACGCGGGAAGTTTACTTTAATTCCTATTTTAGGTATTAGAGTAACTGTTGGTGAACAGGTGACATGCAGCCTTAATAGGTTAATAGGCTTTAAACCCAATTAACTAACCAACCAATGATAATACTGTGGAAAGATTCTAACCGACTTTGTCCAGGGAAGTGAGATGGAAATGTTACCTTGAAGAAACTACTTAAAAACACAGGTAAACATAATTTATGCAAATCTGGCTAATATGACTAAACTTACATCTAAATATTCATGAGAGACAGAAATTAGAAGAAATACTTGGGCGGATGTAACGCAGTTGTGGCTTAGTGTAGTTAGTATTTTCTGGCCTTAAAACGACTATTAAAGCAGTGAAGGTTAGCGCTTATTACCCGTATACTGCGAGCAATAACTTGAGTACTGACCACAGAAGCCTCCAGGAGTCCTCTCATTTCCGCGTACCTTGAATTTTTGTACTGATAATTTTCATAGTGATACATTTTTGTAATCTAAGAACGAACATTTTTTTTCTGGTATTTATGTGCTATGACACATGACCTTTATCATTATGTGGTGGGTTTTGGAAATAAAAGCACGGATAATATCCATTATTTATAACAAATTTAAATATCTGATAATATTTTAATATTTCTTAATTTGCATACTACTACTTCTTGAGAACTGGCGTAAGGAAGAATCAATTGATGGGTATCTGTAATACTGAAACGTTTCGCCTGCGCAGCAGGCTTTTTTCAGTCGAGTACCGGCGAATATTGCACAGGTGACAGTAGAAGCAGTTTGAGGTAATCAATCCCTCAGCTTTAGTAGGTGGTGGTCAGTTCTTATAGCTTGAGGGATTGACCACTTCCTACCTCTAGCTTGAGGGACTGACCACCTACCTCCACCTGGAGGGATGGCCATTACCTACCAAGAATGATTACCTCAAAACTACTTCTACTGTCTACTGTGTAATACTCGCCCATATTTGACTTAAGAAGCTGCTGTACAAGAGAAACGTTTCAACAATGAAGGTGCCCATGTGTTGCAAGTTTCTTATTCAACTTGTCGGTATTGTTATCCCATTAATAACTGATAGACATCAGTCTTGCGTTATGCACACTAATTCGCATATTTTTTTTCTTTTGTGTGTATGATGCGCATATTTCTCCACGAAAAAGAAAATGTAATTTCTATTATAAAATTCTATTGGAATTCAAATTTTGACTTCCATAATCCACTGTGTTGGGTTTTCAGCACAATTTCTTAAACAAAGGCAGTATTTGTACTCTAAGACAATGTGCGTGGGGCTAATCATAATTGGTCCTGAGTAGCAAGAAAAAGGGTCATTGACTCGCCGTGGTTTACAACGTAGTTTTTAGTGTTTTTTTTTTTTTTTTACAGAATCCACGTGTATCCGGACCTGACTTGAGTTGTCAGAGTTTTGTCAGTGATGACGCGGCTTTGAACATATGGAATACACGAGGGTTATTAAGAGGGGGAGGCAGGGGTGGAAGGTACAGTGTCTGCACCCTGAAGGGTGGATGGGGGATGTATAATTCTCGCGATGGTAGGTACAGTACCTGCACTCTGAATAAGTACAGATACAAAACTTTCCACCTCTAGTACCACAACATCCCCATCCATCTTTCAGAGTGCAGGTACTGCACCTCCTACCATCAGTACCACAACATCCACACCCATCCTTCAGAGTGCAGGTACTGCACCTCCTACCATCAGTACCACAACATCCACACCCATCCTTCAGAGTGCAGGTACTTCACCTCCTACCTTCAGTACCACAACATCCCCATCCATCCTTCAGAGTGCAGATAGTGTACTTCCCATTTCCAGAGATCTAGTTCATTACCACTGTAACTTGTTCAGTTATCAAAACTTTGGAGTCCAGTCCCTGGACCAATTATGTACCTCTGTAATCTTTTGACTACCGCCCACAGGATGGGTATGGGGTGCATAACAAAAATATTAAACTAACCATTTCCAGAACCACAACATCCACATACATTCAGAGTGTAGACGCAATACTTCTCACCTCCATAACCACAACATTCTGATGAATAAGATACATGCGCAACACGTGTGTTTTTATTTCCGAAACACTTCTATGCAACAGACTTCTTCAGTTAAAGGCAGGAGAATATAACATTGGATACTGTAGAAGTAATTTTGAGGTGATCAGTCTACGGGACTGAACACCTCAAAACTACTCCTGCTGTCTCCAGTGCTATATTCGCTTGTATTGGATTGAAGAAGCCTGCTGCACAGTCGAAACGTTCAGAAAATAAAGATTGCAAAGAGAGCGCTTGTGTGTAATCGGGATGTAGTGGTTATGGTGTTGATGGCGGGTAATACAATGCCTGCCGTCTGAATGACGGGGTGGGGATGTTACGGTTCGGGGGATCATTCGTACTTTATGTGCACACATTCTATCTAGCAAGACAACTGAGGAATGAGTAATGGTGATTGCTTCTTTCGCTGGTGTGAAACTGCCGGTGTGGGAAAAATATATATATTTATATTTACAGAAGTCGTATGTCATTGCGATATATGGAGACCGTCCTTACACCATTTATAACGAGCGCTTTGTTTCTAACTAATTAAGCGATTCTGGTATGTTTACCATTGCCACACACACTCTCCTTGTGCTTCTGGTAGTTTAATGAGGTGTAAGCCATTCAAACTAACAGATATAATAACTGTTTTAGGTTTAAAACCCAAATCAACCCAACTCATCAGTATTTTTGCAACGTTGTTGATTTAAGTAAATAATTAATAAGTTGGTTGGCTGTTGACAACATGAGTGCCAGAAAGTTTATATAGGCAAAGGTACACATAAGTACAATTATTATGCATAGTGTAAATTACCCAGGATAACCCAAAAAAAGTCAGACAACGTGACTTATTTCCATTGGGGTCCTTAGTAAGTAAGTTTATTCAAGTATACACAAATATAGTTACATAGATTATCATACATAGCAGTATATGTGTAGAGAACCTACGATAACCCAAAAAAGTCAGATAAAGTTACTTATTTCCATTGGGGTCCTTTAATTCCTGGATTCCATTGGACTGTTGCTGACATCCACGAAGATACCAGTGAAACTAATGACTGAAATTTGTTAAGATGGGATTTACCTTAACCTAACTGTCATCGAAGCTTGTGTGCAAAACTTGACTTACCGCAGATGACAGCAATATTATACTAGTCAGATATTCAAAAAAGCATTCAGACCATGCAGTGCCTTCAGTAGGTCGAATTCTCAACTTTTCTGACATGATTGGACGTTGAAGAGTGAAGATTAACATAATTACGGAGGAATCCAACCATTTCAAGACTAAAATCTAAAGTAGGTGGTGGTGGTTTTATGTCAGGAAAAACGGGAAAATTTCTTCTGCAGCGGGACTGTTATGTGATGACCCACTTAGTGCAACTTTTGGTCATTTGACCAAGGCCTTCTGCTGGCTTACTGGTCTACTCCTTGAAAAAAAAAATAACTGGCGCATTATGCGAAACGTAAATTTCTATACACTTAAAAACAAATGAACACTGTAATTTGTTCATTTTCAAAACTTTGCGGCCCAGTCCCTGGACCTATATATATATCTCTGTAATCTTTTGACTGCCGTCCACAGGATGGGTATGGCGGGTGTGTGAGCTATCTAAAACATGCTACATCTCTTCACCAATGCCATGATTTATAAGATTATAAGTTATGAGATCTAAACAGAGAGGGCCTGACCAAAATATGACATGAACAGCTTTCAAGAGTAATCAAGACATTACTGTGTCTATCCGTATCCATAATCACCTTATTCCTGGTCTGATGACTACTCGGTTACTATAAAGGTAATTCACTGTACATTGTTGTCTTTTTGCGGGAATAGTTAACCATGCAGTGAGAACCATCATTCCTTCCCTGTCATCTGCTGACCTAGAATCACTCTTCAATATTCTATCAGGTTAGAAAAAAAGATTCAGAGAAAAACGTCACAGATGGAGTCTGTTTTCCTACCTGAAGTTACTGGTGCAGGTCTAGTCTGGGTGTTTCGTCTTCAGAATTATGTTTTCATACTTTTTTTTTTTTAATTTAGTGTGGTTGTAGCTTACAATGTTAGGGGCCCATGGCTCAAGTGGTAGCAACTTCGGCTCACATCCTATGGACCCGTGTGCGATCTCGACACCTATTACCACTGTTCACCTAGCAGTAAGTAGGCACCTGGGTGTTAGCAGACCATTGAGGGTCGCAGCCTGGGGAAGAACATCATGGACACTAATTGAAATAAGCTACACTGATTGGCTTTTTTGGGTTATCTTGGGTTCATAATCCTCCGGGTTAATAAACAAAATAAAACCGACCCCTCTTGGATCCCGTCCCAATATTCTATCACGTTTTATGAAGGAAAACTTTCTAGAATTATTTAGTTACTGTGAGTAGTTTTGTTTATCGAGACTCGTATAACAATGAGGTTTTTTTATATTGTCACCTGCCAAGAAGAAATATACATAAAAGAATTATCCTTACCTAAACATGGACGTCATCCAGCCACTTTTCCCAAGCGCGGGAAAATCTTCCTAAAAGGAACAACTGGAAATGAAAAAGACATCCATTAGTGAAGTGTTAGGAACACGCTAAATTTTGACTGTTGACTACGATCTAAAAAACAGGATGGTGTCCAACCGCAGGCCTGCGGATCCGATATTTTAATAAAGAAACAAAGTGCTTCTTCAGCCCTCTTGGTGAAACGTTTACTCATTAAATTATCCAGGACTGGAGAAGCCATTCATTGCGGAATGTTTCCTACCAAACTTTTAACATGTCAATAACACACATACACACACACACACACACACACACAGCCCCGGTGGCCTAGTGGTAAAGCTCTCGCATCACGCACGGAGGGCCCGGGTTCTATTCCCGACGGGGCGGAAACATTTCGAAGTGTTTCCTTACACACACACACACATACATACAACAGGCCTAGTGTCAAATCGACATGTGCCTAGGACAAAATGGTAACAAAATGGTAACTAACACACACACACACTGCGCTGTGACTGCCACGATCTATTTTTTGCCATTTTTTCAACGTTAAAATAAGAGCTAACCATATTTACTTAACCCACCATTGGGCAGGATACCTGTTCATACACTGGCATCATTCATATATATATATATATATATATATATATATATATATATATATATACAACCAAATAGGGAGGTACTACCGTCCTGCCAAGTGAGTGTGAAGTGGAAACCTGTAATTGTTGTACATGATGGTAGGATTGCTGTCTTTTCTGTCTCATAAACACGCGGGATAACAAGTATATATTGCTACACATGCTACACATGCAGGTACACGCATATATATATATATATATATATATATATATATATATATATATATATATATATATATATACACACCTACCTGGGTTTTCTTCTATTGTGTTAATAGTTTTTGTTCTTCATTATTTCCTCTTATCTCCATGGGGAAATGGAAACGAATTCTTCCTCCGTAAGTATGCGTGTCGTAAGAGGCGACTAATATGCCGGGAGCAAGGGGCTAGTAACCCCTTCTCCTGTAGAGTTAAATCGGAAGCTGCCATAGTGAAGAGCTCTGTTCCACCACAAGGCACAGTACTCGCCCCTATCCTGTTCCTCATAGCACCGTATCATCCTTTGCAGGCGATACAAGGATCTGCATGAGAGTGCCATCCATTGAGGGCATGGTAAATCTCCAAGATATAAACCAAGTTTCCCATTGGGCAATGGAGAACAATATGATATTCAATGAAGACAGATTCCAACTACTCCGTTATGGAAAACTGGAGGAAATAATAGCTAGGACTGAGTATATTACAAACTCTAATCACACAATAGAGCGGAAAATTAATGTGAAGGACCTGGGAGTGGTAATGTCTGAGGATCTCACCTTCAAGGATCACAACGATGCCACTATCACATCTGCGAGGAAAATGATAGGATGGATAATGAGAACATTCAAGACAAGAGATGCCAAGCCAATGATGATCCTTTTTAAATCACTTGTTCTCTCTAAGCTGGAATACTGCTGTACATTAACTTCACTAAAGGCAAGTGAAATTGCAGATCTAGAGAATTTATAGAGAACCTTTACTGCAGATGACACCCGAATCTGTATGACAGTGTCCACCGTTGAAGACACCGCAAGACTCCAAGCAGACATAAACCAAATCTTTAAATGGGCTGCAGAAAACAATATGAAGTTCAATGATGAGAAATTTCAATTACTAAGATACGGAAAACGTGAAGAAATTAAAATCTCTTCGGAGTACAAAACTAATTACAACCACACAATAGAGCGAAAAACTAATGTCAAAGACCTGGGAGTGATCATGTCAGAGGATCTCACCTTCTAGAACCATAACAAAATAGCAATTGCATCTGCTCGGAAAATGACAGGATGGATAATGAGAACCTTCAAAACCAGGGATGCCAAGCCCATGTTGACACTTTACAGATCGCTTGTTCTATCTAGGCTGGAATATTGCTGCACACTAACTGCACCTTTCAAGGCGGGTGAAATTGCTGACCTTGAAAATGTGCAGAGAACCTTCACCGCACCCATAAGTGCGATAAACCACCTCAACTACTGGGAACGCTTGAAGTTCCTAAACCTGTACTTTCTAGAACGCAGGCGGGAGAGATACATTATTATATACACATGGAAAATTCTCGAGGGCTTAGTACCAAACTTGCACACAAAAATCATTCCCTACGAAAGCAAAAGACTCGGCAGGCGATGTAACATCCCCCCAATGAAGAGCAGGGGTGCCACTAGCACGTTGAGGGACAACACAATAAGTGTGAGGGGCCCAAGATTGTTCAACTGCCTCCCAGCATACATCAGGGGGATTACCAACAAACCCCTGGCTGTCTTCAAGCAGGCACTGGACAGGCACCTAAAGTCGGTACCTGACCAGCCGGGCTGTGGTTCGTACGTTGGACTGCGTGCGGCCAGCAGTAACAGCCTGGTTGATCAGGCTCTGGTCCAACATGAGGCCTGGTCATAGACCGGGCCGCAGGGGCGTTGACCCCTGGAATTCTCTCCAGGTAAACTCCAGGTACAGTGGTACCCCGAGTTTCGTACTTTATTCGTTCCAGAAGGCTGTTAGAGTGCCGTTATCGAACTAATTTGTTCCCATAAGGAATAATGTAAATTGTATATATATATATATATATATATATATATATATATATATATATATATATATATATATATATATATATATATATATATATGCCTCTTTAAACAGCTACACCTGTTATAGAATGCGAATTTATGTTTATAAACAACTGCAGTACCAGAAAACCACAACATTACACACGAAATGTACACTATATTTTAAGGTAATAAATTCATTGTCAGGCAACATCTGAGTTAAATTACAGTTATTTAAAGTAGTGCAAGTGTAATTATGTACTTCCAGTTCATACAACACATTTGCGTCAGGTTGAAGCTCTTAGTATTATTATATTATTCACGAGGAACCGCTCAACCCGTAGGGGCTATACAGGGCCTGATGAATGGGTGGTGATCAAGTTCGATCCAAGGAAGGAAAGTATAGTAGCTCCAGTTCCTTAGATTATGAGCTCTTCACTGGCATCAAGGAACTTCCCTCTTCTTGCCTCTACTAATGGACCTTCCTGCTGTGTCGTTACTGATCTCCCACGTCTTACCTTCGACGGTATTTAAGACTCCATTCTCAAGCTTCAGCTTCATATTGTTCCAGACCATGAAGCTGAACTCTTCTCCAGGCTGAGGGACTCACCACCTTGTTCCAGACCATGAAGCTGAACTCTTCTCCAGGCTGAGGGACTCACCACCTTGTTCCAGACCATGAAGCTGAACTCTTCTCCAGGCTGAGGGACTCACCACCTTGTTCCAGACCATGAAGCTGAACTCTTCTCCAGGCTGAGGGACTCACCACCTTGTTCCAGACCATGAAGCTGAACTCTTCTCCAGGCTGAGGGACTCACCACCTTGTTCCAGACCATGAAGCTGAACTCTTCTCCAGGCTGAGGGACTCACCACCTTGTTCCAGACCATGGAGCTGAACTCTTCTCCAGGCTGAGGGACTCACCACCTTGTTCCAGACCATGAAGCTGAACTCTTCTCCAGGCTGAGGGACTCACCACCTTGTTCCAGACCATGAAGCTGAACTCTTCTCCAGGCTGAGGGACTCACCACCTTGTTCCAGACCATGAAGCTGAACTCTTCTCCAGGCTGAGGGACTCACCACCTTGTTCCAGACCATGAAGCTGAACTCTTCTCCAGGCTGAGGGACTCACCACCTTGTTCCAGACCATGGAGCTGAACTCTTCTCCAGGCTGAGGGACTCACCACCTTGTTCCAGACCATGAAGCTGAACTCTTCTCCAGGCTGAGGGACTCACCACCTTGTTCCAGACCATGAAGCTGAACTCTTCTCCAGGCTGAGGGACTCACCACCTTGTTCCAGACCATGAAGCTGAACTCTTCTCCAGGCTGAGGGACTCACCACCTCAAACTGTTTCTATATTATATTATTATTATTATTATTATATAAGGTTGATGGACTGATTACATCATCTTTACCTCGTCACTACTTCTGCTGTCTGTTATACATTCTTCCCTGTATTTGACTGAAGAAGCCTATCACGTAGGCGAACGTTTCAACGATAAAGGTACACAACTGTTGTACATGTGTCTTCAGCTTCCAGCTTGAGAGACTTCCAGCTTATGGCTTCAAAGATAAAGATAAAGATTTTATTTCTTTGTAAAGGTTACAATGTGTAATTACAATTTTGGTTTGCTAAGTACAAGGAAATCCACAACCATGCCGGGGCATTTCTGCCAGACTAATCCTAATAATATTGGTAGAATTACCGACAATATGTTAAGTAAAAGGACACAAATGCAACTAATGTGACATTTTATTGTGGCAACGTTTCGCTCTCCAGGAGCTTTGTCAAGTATATATATAATAACTAATTAAATCTAGACAAGATAAGAGTGGTTAACTTGTATTAAAATCTTTATTTAATTTTAATACTAATGCGAGGTAGTCAAGGTGAAGGTTTATAAGAATAATAATCTTGAAGTTGCACATAATAAAAACAATATTACAAACAGTAATATTTCATGGTGTTATATTCATCGGCTCACAGCTGAAGGACCTGGGTTCTATTCCGGCATTTGTAGAGAAGTTGGTCATGTTTTCCTGCACCTGTTGCCTGTTTACCTAACAGTGAGCTGGTGCCTGAGTGTTCTGTGAGCTTACTGTTATGTGCATACTGTTTTGAGGAGACAGTGAGAGGGAGGAGGGTCAAAGGGCCCCCGTAAAAATAATCACTGTTTAAGGCACGTTAAACAGTCGCCCACTCGACTGTCTTAGAAACTGAAATACTGTCCATTATTAAGAGGACGGGCTATAATTCGACGCTTTGATTTTATATAAAGTGAACCAGGGCTAAAACAAAGTTCCTGTCTCGCGGAGATACATCGCATATATTCTCGTACTGAGTATTCTTGGTCCTTTAAATAATTTCTTTAAAGCAAGGTTCGTGAAGTCATCCTTTGCTGCAGAAAAAAAAAATCCATTTTTTTTCTCGTTCCTGGAACACCCTTGACTGAGAGGATGCAAATATAAATTCGTAGCAACACCAAATTTCAAGCTGCATTAATTGAGGACAGCAGAAAGTCGCCATGGCAAGAGAAAGGTATTCCTTTCTCGGGTCTATAATCGCAAACCTATTTTAATTTATCTCATATTTTCAATGTGTGACTGAGATGAATCTCTTGAGGCCAATCAACAGCTGCTCCTGATGAGGGTGCCAATCAACAGCTGCTCCTGATGAGGGTGCCAATCAACAGCTGCTCCTGATGAGGGTGCCAATCAACAGCTGCTCCTGATGAGGGTGCCAATCAACAGGTGCTCCTGATGAGGGTGCCAATCAACAGCTGCTCCTGATGAGGGTGCCGATCAACAGCTGCTCCTGATGAGGGTGCCAATCAACAGCTGCTCCTGATGAGGGTGCCAATCAACAGCTGCTCCTGATGAGGGTGCCAATCAACAGCTGCTCCTGATGAGGGTGCCAATCAACAGCTGCTCCTGATGAGGGTGCCAATCAACAGCTGCTCCTGATGAGGGTGCCAATCAACAGCTGCTCCTGATGAGGGTGCCAATCAACAGCTGCTCCTGATGAGGGTGCCAATCAACAGCTGCTCCTGATGAGGGTGCCAATCAACAGCTGCTCCTGATGAGGGTGCCAATCAACAGCTGCTCCTGATGAGGGTGCCAATCAACAGCTGCTCCTGATGAGGGTGCCAATCAACAGCTGCTCCTGATGAGGGTGCCAATCAACAGCTGCTCCTGATGAGGGTGCCAATCAACAGCTGCTCCTGATGAGGGTGCCAATCAACAGCTGCTCCTGATGAGGGTGCCAATCAACAGCTGCTCCTGATGAGGGTGCCAATCAACAGCTGCTCCTGATGAGGGTGCCAATCAACAGCTGCTCCTGATGAGGGTGCCAATCAACAGCTGCTCCTGATGAGGGTGTCAATCAACAGCTGCTCCTGATGAGGGTGCCAATCAACAGCTGCTCCTGATGAGGGTGCCGATCAACAGCTGCTCCTGATGAGGGTGCCAATCAACAGCTGCTCCTGATGAGGGTGCCAATCAACAGCTGCTCCTGATGAGGGTGCCAATCAACAGCTGCTCCTGATGAGGGTGCCGATCAACAGCTGCTCCTGATGAGGGTGCCAATCAACAGCTGCTCCTGATGAGGGTGCCGATCAACAGCTGCTCCTGATGAGGGTGCCAATCAACAGCTGCTCCTGATGAGGGTGCCAATCAACAGCTGCTCCTGATGAGGGTGCCAATCAACAGCTGCTCCTGATGAGGGTGCCAATCAACAGCTGCTCCTGATGAGGGTGCCAATCAACAGCTGCTCCTGATGAGGGTGCCAATCAACAGCTGCTCCTGATGAGGGTGCCAATCAACAGCTGCTCCTGATGAGGGTGCCAATCAACAGCTGCTCCTGATGAGGGTGCCAATCAACAGCTGCTCCTGATGAGGGTGCCAATCAACAGCTGCTCCTGATGAGGGTGCCAATCAACAGCTGCTCCTGATGAGGGTGCCAATCAACAGCTGCTCCTGATGAGGGTGCCAATCAACAGCTGCTCCTGATGAGGGTGCCAATCAACAGCTGCTCCTGATGAGGGTGCCAATCAACAGCTGCTCCTGATGAGGGTGCCAATCAACAGCTGCTCCTGATGA
This sequence comes from Cherax destructor, assembly GCA_009830355.1. Taxonomy (NCBI): domain Eukaryota; kingdom Metazoa; phylum Arthropoda; class Malacostraca; order Decapoda; family Parastacidae; genus Cherax; species Cherax destructor. The sequence goes on along the minus strand of WNWK01007981.1, from coordinate 36,539 downwards.
GGGTGCCAATCAACAGCTGCTCCTGATGAGGGTGCCAATCAACAGCTGCTCCTGATGAGGGTGCCAATCAACAGCTGCTCCTGATGAGGGTGTCAATCAACAGCTGCTCCTGATGAGGGTGCCAATCAACAGCTGCTCCTGATGAGGGTGCCAATCAACAGCTGCTCCTGATGAGGGTGCCAATCTACAGTTGCTGTTTATAAGTTATAATCATGACTGATTTCTTCTGTAACTTACTGCTACGCTTTAAATAATAAGATATTACAAGGACCCCAACGGAAATATGTCACTTTGTATGACTTTGGGGGCTACCCTAGGTAATTTACACAGTGTTCCTATGTATGATAACTGTACTTACTTAGGTGCTAGGCCTCTTTAATGTATCTCTTGGGACGGTTCAGTTTCTGTTTCTTGAGGGAGTTGAGTGGCAGCTCCTGTCTTTTGAGAATGTTGAGGTACGGCTATCAGGCATCTTGCTTGCACTGCAGTACAGAGGACTGGAGTCCTCAACTACTTAACTAGGCTGGCAGGAATTACGCTTTGAGTCGTTCATAAATGTGGTACGTTTAACAAGGGGGGGGTGAGGATTTACGGAGGCGCTGGACAGTGACGACATGCTGCATATACATTAGGCGATGGTGGGAACGTTGCTTGCTAATAAATACGTAGAGATGGGTTAAAAAGCTGTAATTGAAACGAAGGCAGACAAGCATGACGTTGCTAAGGTTGGAAGCACATGGGAATGGCAGATAAAGTAAGACCTTAATGTCTACTTCGAGATAAGTGTGGAAAATTTTGATAATTTTTCTGTGATTTGTGTGGTAATTGGCATGGATAATAATATTTATATAAAGTAGTGTAAGTGTGTAATATTGGTGAGACTTTTGAAAAGTGACGAGTCACTCATATGAGAACCTATGTTCCCTATAATTTCCTTATAGTATACTGTAAGGAGTTGATTAAATGAGGTGAAATTGCTGTAATTTAGAAGAAATTAATATTCTGATAAGGAAAATGTATTACACACCTGGAAGTAACACTGAATTTAAATAAATGTATGTATATAAGATAAGTCAGGAAGAAGCATCGAACATGGCGTAACGTAAAGTACAGACCGACTAGCTAGTGAATCTTTCGGGAAATTAACATCAGTCAATAGAAATATTATCGGCAAATCATAACAAGAAGAAAAATAAAGATGAGATGTATCTGGAGGTGTTCAAGTATGTAAGGAACCGGCATAATAATGCAGTTAAAGATGATAATACTGGGCGTGGTAGTCCAAACGGACTACCGCTCCCAACACAACTGAAATAGTTTAAGTTCGCCTCCCAGTGGGATATAAAGCCACACACAATAACTAAATGGTTATAACTGACCATAATTTTTAAAGGGGTGGACCGGTAAGCCAGCAGAAGGCCTCGGTCAGATGACCAAAAGCTCCAACGGCGGGTCATCACCTAAGACCCGCGTCAGGAAACACTTGTTCTGTTTCCTGACGAACCTTACCTAACCTAACCTATAAAGCCACATAATAGGTAAGGTATTTAGCGTTTCCTTTTTATTATAATTAATAATAATAATATAGGTAAGGTAGCTAGGTATTGACCAGTATTATGTTGCATTCCTATACTGAGGCGTTAGGATATAACACCCATGAAATAACCGGGTAAGTGCAAAACTTATGTTTCTAATTATTGTAATAATATTAATAATTTATAATTGTGTGTGAAAAATAATAGACGAAATAGATTACCTGAGTCAAGTCATATAACTTTTTTCCTAATCATGCAGTCCACTAAATTAGCCAAGTTTACTAGCTTAAATTTTCATAGATATTCAGGAGTCATGTGTTTCTAATCTAAGGTCCTGAAGTGAGATGGGGAGCTGAGACGGTGGACATTGAAGGAGGGACATTGCGACCCATTGTTCCTAGAGTCCCATATGTCTCCGAGGTACATCAACATCAGTAAGGTAATACTTGTTTATTTATCAAGAGTTCTCCCTAGTTATGCGGGTGGAAAGTTAATTCATGATTGTGACTCTGAAAAATTTCCCCCGCAATTTCTCACAAGATATTTTTTTTCGGATTTTTAACCAGGAGGGTTAGCCACCCAGGGTAACCCAAGAAAGTGAGTCATCGAGGTCTGTCTGTCTGTCTGTCTTATTTCTATTGGGGTCCTTCAGTCTTCTCCCCCAGGATGCCACCCACACCAGTCCAATAACACTAAGGTACTTACTTGCTAGGCGAACGGGGACAGCAGGTTTAAGGAAACACACCCAGTGTTTCCACCCGGCCGGGGATCGACGACCTTAATATTTACATCGAGGTTACCTGTGGAGGACAAAACTATTATCTGCAATTCTGATTAGACAAATGGAGGTCAGTATGGTATAGCAGATAATGTGCCCTTCATGATGAAGCTGGCCAAGATAACTAAAATTCAGAATAAAAACAAAACAAAATATGCATGGTTATTTAATAGAATAAGACAAAAATAGTACGACTTTTATAATTTAATGCTTTTTTCGTTGTTGTTGTTGATTCGCCGGTACTCTCCGGGCCCGGGTCTTTTCCAGACGGTGACCCGGCCTTGGCTCCCTGTCGTGGGAATGTCTGAGACCTGTCTCCCATGGGAGGAGGTACAAGTACCCCCTCATCGTCTGGGACCAATTGTCCCTAGGCCTAGCCACGTTCCCCTCCCTCACGGGGCTCGTAGGGAGAAGCTAGGCCTCTCTGGTCTGCCATCTTCCTCGCCCCAGGGAGGCTAAGGAATGACAGTCTTGCGAGCTGCAGATGGTAGCAAGCTCCAGCTTTGGCATCAACTCTGCCCTAGAAGGGCTGGGCATGGTGAGTCTATGTCCTTGCTTTTTCGATTTTGTTGATTGTCACCCAAGATTATGGATACTGAAAAGTCCACCTACCCGTCTCATGTTGTTTATGAGGCAGTCACTGTCTGGGTGTAGTTTCCACTGCTGTTCTTACTATTCTCGCTATTTTTATCAATTCACTGTATAATCGTCATCATGCAACAACTCTGGCTCAGATTTGTTAGCTTTTGTTCTATCTCATTCAAATCCCAGCCCTGACTAAGGTAGACGTGTCCTACTCCCCTCTTTTGATGAAATACACAACAGTCAACTAATGTAAGGTGAACATGGTCAACAAGTATTAGGACTTACCCTTAACTTTGCCATGCCATAAATCGAACTGATGTCTCTTGGTTTTGAGCCGAGCGCTCTTATCATTGAACTGAAAGGTTTATTAGACTCATGTTGACTCCGTGCACTTATTATATGCACTTCAAATGGATGTGACAACACTTTTAGTCTCGTTTTTAGCTTCTCATTTTATGATTCTTATATTTTCTAGGAAATTTCATTAGGGATTAGACAGTTCTGCACTTGACTTTTCTTGACTATAAATTTCTATAAACACTTCAGCCTGCTTACTGTGAGAGAGAGAGAGAGATTCGGAAGACAGGGAACAAGGTTACTATGCATAAATTATAAACAGGGCATCATGGAGTAACGTCTAGTCAGTCCTAGGTGTGTGGTTTCTAGTGCTAGCTATTTGGGCAGCCGCAGTTTGAACCCTGGTGAAGTGCTCTTGAACCAGTGAATTGGAACTACCTTCCACTTCTTTGGATCAAACATGATTGCCTCTCATTTTCGAGGCGCTGTATAATCCCTAAAGACTAAGCGATGCCCAAAAACAATGGCCTCAATCTCACAATGCTGAAATTCCATCTTTTTCAGCACGTCCTATAATTTGACATACGTATTAACAATTACCTCACCACCTATTTTAATATAAGAAGCGCTAAACCCGTAGAGGTTACACAGCGTCTGGGGAATAGAAAAGAATCGGGTTTAATCCAAGGAAGGGGAGGACAACTCAAATTTTTGGGATCAAGAGCTCTTAAGAAATGGAAGGGTTATGCAGGGATTACGCAGAAATCCCTAAAACTGATAAAGTAAGCTTAAGGTGGTTTTAAGCCATAGACAATTAACTCGAAATTACGTTTATTTGCTTGAGATTGGGTTATCTTAAGTAATGTACACTATGATAAGTGTACTTATGTGTATCTGTACCTAAATAAACTTACTTCCTAAAGGAAATTTGAGAAATACTGAAGAAAACTGTTTATGCAATTCTTGGCAGTCAAGATTTGCTCACACGTATGGTGCAACGAGTGTGAGCAACGCAAACCTTTAATACTAAGTTTCGCTGTAAACGGAGCTAAAGCTCTGTTCATCGTGAAACAGTAGTATGTACATAAAGATTTGCTCTGCACACAATACCTTTCTACCAACACTTTGCAAAATATTAATACGAACATAATGAACAATACAGTAGGCCTATCGGCCTATGCTCAGCAGGTCTAATTCGCACACCTCTCCAACCAATATTAAAAGCTAGCCAAAGTTCTCGCCTCATTGGCGTTACCTGGGAGTTTGTTCCACACTATAAGTATGTCATACCTTCATCATTCCCTTACCTACGTTTTCTGTGTAACCTTTTGCAAGGAAATAGTACCTGCACCAGTATTTAGAGGAAGGTTGAGGTTCGGGACCTCTTATAGGTTAAAATACTGACGAGGTTCTTCTAACTGAATTCTTGCACTGAAACCGAGTATCAGATAGTGTTTAGCGAAGGTTAGACGGCCTATCCAAGGCACATAGTAGAGGTCTGGTAGAAATTTGCAGCATATCGCTGCCTGGGTCTTATCCAATAGGTGTCACGACCTTGGCTCCCCACTGGGGACTGTCTTCCCTTGGGAAGAAGTGTTCCTCTTCATCTTCTGGGACACTTGCTGTCCCTAATCCTAGCAATAATCCCCGCCCTCACGGGGCTCGCAGGGAGAAGCAAGGCACGTCTTCACTTTAGTAGCAATTAGCTACTATAGATGTCTTCTTCGATGCCATGGCGATCTTCCCTGGTGTGAGTATTCTCACTCACAACTAGTCTGCCATTTACCCCGTCTTTCCTGCTCCCACGGGGCTCGAAGGGCCTGGTAGATGCTTTGGAGCCGCAGATGGTGTTGTGTTCTGGACCCGGCGGTCTGGTCTCCCTCAAGGCAGAGATATAACTTGTAAATATATATTATAAACATAATTTTTAAAATACAATTGTAAGAAGCCCATAGTAAGTAATTAAGTTTATTTAGGCACATGTACACAAATTATCATACATAGTAACGTGTAAATTACCTAGGTTAACTCCCCCAAAAAAGTCAAAGGGCCTTATTTCCATTGGGGTCCTTGAGCGAAAACGAAACGACACATAGCAACATTCTTTGATACTCGGAAGGCATTAAAATACCCAGAACAAAGCGTAATAGGTCAAAGAAGACGGTAGAGGTGGTTAATTTGTCAGGAAACAAAGTATCTCCCTTGACACAGGTCAGGTGTTGACCGGTTCACTCTGTACTACTAGCCTACCCCAGCTAAGTCTTACGCCCCATTCAGAAAAAAAACAATCACTGCATCAGAGTGCATCTTGAAGATGAGATAGTGAGTCTTATGGATATCCTAGGCAAACTCACAACACGTCTATACAACCACCCACCCCTCAAGACGGCCAAGACAAAACTGAACTGAACACCCTGTGTTTGCAAACTTAAAAAAAACACTCTTCACGTTTTCTGTTTCTGGTGTAGGAAATTTATATGGGGAAACAATAATAATAATAATAATAATATTTCAGCATGATACTGCAATGTTTATAATAATATCTTTATTTCTACATGTACAAGGTATACAGGCCTAACTGGCATCAATGACTTACTACTATAGAGAAAGCCCCTTGTTATGCTGAGCATTTCCCGCAAATTAGGTCAATTTTGTCACAGGATGCGACCCACACCAAGGTATCCATTTTACTGATAGTTGAACATGGACAGCAGGTGACTTATGGTAACATGTCCTAGTATTTTTCGTACCGGGGAATCGACCTGCGGATCTCAGTGTGTGAGCTGAGTGCACTAGCGATCGAGCTACGGGACATTCAATTGTGCATGCAGAAAACCCGTAGTTATGATGACATTAATAATAATAATGCCCTTCTCATCAGCCTCCCTGGGGCGGGGAAGATGGCAGACCAGAGAGACCTAGCTTCTCCCTACGAGCCCCGTGAGGGCGGGGAACGTGACTAGGCATGGGGACAATTGGTCCCAGACGATGAGGGGGTACTTGTACTTCCTCCCATGGGAGACATAGGTCTCAGACACTCCCAAGGCCGAGTCACCATCTGGAAAACACCCGGGCCGGGAGAGTACCGGCGAATCTACAACAACAACAGGCACACAGGAAATATACCGAGTTTAAAGCCTATTGACTATTTGCGGGTCATTAAGACTGCACAGAACCATATAACCAAGAGTCTAGAATGCTTTAATCCTTTAAAATTGATTAAAATAACGTCTCAGTTTAAATATACCCGGCGTATATGCTTGATCCTAGTAAAGGACCCAATGGAAATAAGTCACTCTATCTGACTTTTTTTGGGTTATCCTAGGTTCTCTACACATATGCTGCTATGTATGATAATCTATGTAACTGTATTTGTGTATACCTGAATAAACTTACTTATTTACTAGTGTAGTAGATAAGCTTGAAACCCTTTTAACCAACGAACCATACCTGCTGGAAGGATGCATAATTTGTAGCCTTCATTGTTTCTACTATCGCCCACAAATTGATTAGTAGGTCTATATAGGTTAGGTTTGGTTCGTCAGGACACCGGACAAGTGTTTCCTGACACGGGTCTTACTCAGAGGTCTATATAATATAATAAAGCTATATTATCAGCTATTAATGGTAAAGAAAGGAAATAAAAGGGGCGGGGGGTCTATATTTTTTTTTAATATAAAATTGTCTCCCGTAGAGCCATTTTTTTTTTATTGAACTCTATCTTAAATTAAACATATTTTGTGTTTGTATTATAGATTTTGAGCTAAAATTTATGCTAGTTGATAATCAAATTATAATTCCTTCTAATCCTTCAGATTTTCCTAAATAATTTTTTGTTTCTTCATTTGTTACTATGATATTTCCATCAGCTGACAGTAGTAAACAAGAACTTCAAAATTGTCCTAAGTCGTCTACGCTGTTTAAGCTAAATATGTAATTGTAGACTAATTAATAATTGTACAAGTGGAAACAAAGAATATTACTAACAAGAGTGACATATTAGTCTCATTTATGAGTTCGGCTTTAGTTCCATTGAGCACAAGATTATTTATAAAAATGGGACTTGATAGCAGGAGACATCTAAGCACAATCAACAACAGCTTTTGTAACTCGGACTGAATTAGGTGCTGAGTTCAGTGACATATTGGTCGTCTGTGAGAGTGGCTGTGAGTGAATTTTGTGTCTGTGAGTGTGTAGTTTATATACTCCACAGCTGGTGTGTCTGTGCTGTGAACCTCCGCTGCTCAGCCACCCTTCAAGGTTCTCTTTTATCTCCCGTTTTAAGAGCGCCAGGAGGAGAAATAGTGCCAGAGTTTGCGGTAGTAACTCTGGAGATGATGTTGACTGTGGCACTCAAGCTGAGATAAAAATAGAAAGTTTAATGTGTTTTGAGGGCGAGGGTTGTTTTTTTATTATGTTATTAACATTAATGTTATAATTATTGTCCTGTATAAATCATTAGGGTTTACCGCATTATATTATTATTATAATTAGCTTTATTATTACTGCATTCGCTACCTTTGCCCATCTCCTGTTGTTGGTCCTTCCGGCGCCCATCTCCTGTTGTTGGTCCTTCCGGCGCCCATCTCCTGTTGTTGGTCCTTCCGGCGCCCATCTCCTGTTGTTGGTCCTTCCGGCGCCCATCTCCTGTTGTTGGTCCTTCCGGCGCCCATCTCCTGTTGTTGGTCCTTCCGGCGCCCATCTTCTGTTGTTGGTCCTTCCGGCGCCCATCGCCTGTTGTTGGTCCTTCCGGCGCCCATCTCCTGTTGTTGGTCCTTCCGGCGCCCATCTCCTGTTGTTGGTCCTTCCGGCGCCCATCTCCTGTTGTTGGTCCTTCCGGCGCCCATCTCCTGTTGTTGGTTCTTCCGGCGCCCATCTCCTGTTGTTGGTCCTTCCGGCGCCCATCTCCTGTTGTTGGTCTTTCCGGCGCCCATCTCCTGTTGTTGGTCCTTCCGGCGCCCATCTCCTGTTGTTGGTCCTTCCGGCGCCCATCTCCTGTTGGTTCTTCCGGCGCCCATCTCCTGTTGTTGGTCCTTCTGGCGCCCATCTCCTGTTGTTGGTCTTTCCGGCGCCCATCTCCTGTTGTTGGTCCTTCCGGCGCCCATCTCCTGTTGTTGGTCCTTCCGGCGCCCATCTCCTGTTGTTGGTCCTTCCGGTGCCCATCTCCTGTTGTTGGTCCTTCCGGCGCCCATCTCCTGTTGTTGGTCCTTCCGGCACCCATCTCCTGTTGTTGGTCCTTCCAGCGTCCATCTCCTGTTGTTGGTCCTTCCGGCGCCCATCGCCTGTTGTTGGTCCTTCTGGCGCCCATCTCCTGTTGTTGGTCCTTCTGGTGTCCATCTCCTGTTGTTGGTCTTTCCGTCGCCCATCTCCTGTTGTTGGTACTTCCAGTGCCCATCTCCTGTTGTTGGTCCTTCCGGCACCCATCTCCTGCTGTTGGTCCTTTCAGCGCCTATCTCCTGTTGTTGGTCCTTCTGGCACCCATCTCCTGTTGTTGGTCCTTCCGGTGCCCATCTCCTGTTGTTGGTCCTTCCGGCGCCCATCTCCTGTTGTTGGTCCTTCCGGCGCCCATCTCCTGTTGTTGGTCCTTCTTGCGCCCATCTGTTGTTGGTCCTTCCGGCGCCCATCTCCTGTTGTTGGTCCTTTCGGCACCCATCTTCTGTTGTTGGTCCTTTCGGCGCCCATTTCCTGTTGTTGGTCCTTCCGGCGCCCATCTCCTGTTGTTGGTCCTTCCGGCGCCCATCTCCTGTTGTTGGTCCTTCCGGCGCCCATCTCCTGTTGTTGGTCCTTCCGGCGCCCATCTCCTGTTGTTGGTCCTTTCGGCATCCATCTCCTGTTGTTGGTCCTTTCTGTGCCCATCTCCTGTTGTTGGTCCTTCTGGCGCCCATCTCCTGTTGTTGGTCCTTCCGGCGCCCATCTCCTGTTGTTGGTCCTTCCGGCGCCCATCTCCTGTTGTTGGTCCTTCCGGCGCCCATCTCCTGTTGTTGGTCCTTCTGGCACCCATTTCCTGTTGGTGGGCCTACCGGCGACGATCTCCTGTTGTTCCTACCAACGCTTATCTCCTGTTGTTCCTCCCGGCGCGAATCTCCTGTTGTTGTTCTTACCAGTGCCTGTCTCCTGTTGTTGTTCCTTCCAGCGCCTATCTACTGTTGTTTTTCCTACCAGCTCCCATCTCTGTTATTGTTCCTACCAGCTCCCATCTCTTGTTATTCCTACCAGCTCCCATCTCCTGTTGTTGTTCCTACCAGTGCCTGTCTCCTGTTATTGTTCCTACCGGCGCCCATCTCCTGTTGTTCATACCGGTGCCGGTCTCCTGTTGTTCTTCTTGTTAGCATCCATCTGTTGTTGCTACTACTGGCACCATTCTCCTGTTGTTGCTCCTACAACAGTGGCTCTCCAGTAAACCTGCTGGTGTCCATCTCCTGTTGTTGCTCCTACCGGAGCCTGTCTCCTGTTGTTGCTCCTACTGGAAACTGCCTCCTGTTGTTGTCATAACGACAACCCTCTTTTGTAACTGTGTTAGGACTCCCTCACGATATTCTCCAGCCTCAGAAAAATGCACTCCATTCCCTGTGTATACCTTTAGGGTGTTCCCGGGGTCAACGCTTCCTCGGCCCGGTCTGTGACCAGGCCTCGCATATGTCATATTTGCCAAAGGAGTTGTTCTTTTGTTAAATGAGTAATAAATTTGATAAAAATTTTGTGTAAAATGTTCTTTGTGAATAAAAATATAGAAAAATTTATTTTTCATATCTCTCTAAAAAAAAAAAAAAAACTCTTATGAAGAATAATATTGCTGTTGTTAATTACTTTGTTGTAGCTGGCTATTTTTTAGTTCCTATTATGTCCAAAAATATAAGCATTAGAGGTATAGGCCATTATTTTCAAAATACAGTGGACCCCCGGAAATCGAACATTCTTTGTTCCAGAATGCTGTTCAAGTGCTGTTACTGAACAAATTTATTCCCATAAGGAATAATGTAAATTAGATTAGTCTATTTCAGACCCCCAAAAATACACTTACAAAAGCACTTACAATAATAAACTTACATAATAGGTCGAGTTGGGAGGCGTTCGATTTCCGGGGGTCCACTGTATATAAAATGTATTAATTTTCTGTACAGGACTATGAATGAAGGATATACTTTTTCCACTAAACAGTATCATAAAGAACTTGGGAAGCACCAAACAAGTAAGAAAATCAAAGACCCAAGTCACTACTCAGCACAAAGAAAACACATGAATTAATGAAAATGCCTTCACTAATTCCATCTACAAGCAGTAACCTTGCCTCTAAACATTCCAAAATATATCAATTCATCAACTGCCGTCTGGTCCGAAAAGGATGCATCATCAAGGACGACTTCTGGATTAGAGACGGCAAGATTCTAAACCCAGAACCTGTATTCTACGATGAACGAGTACAAGCAGATGTGAGAATAGACTGCCATGATGCACTCATCTGCCCAGGATTTCTTGATATCCAGATAAATGGTAAGAATGTTTTTTAGGATTTTGTTCCTATTTTATGAAAGTAAATTCTCAGTTTTAATGTATGCTATTTTAAGCTTCCATTACATTCTTGTGTACTCCTCAAGGGAGCTTCCTTGAGGCCAGTGAGGGGCTCTTAATCCAAGGAATTGGACCTGATCTTCCCTCCTTGGATCAAATCTGATTGTCTACCATCTCCAGAGGCATAATGTGACTCACAAGTTTAGCACTCCCCCATATTTATTTACAGAATATTATTAGTAAAATCTGGATATATTAACTTGGATGTCTTTATCTTATCTTATCTTTAAGGCATTTAAATTATAATCATGGATTAAACTGTACAGGCCATTCAGAGTATTGTATATTTAATAAATTTGTACCATATCAGCATTATACGTATAGTACATTTTAGTGAATAGCATATAAGAATTCATGCTTTTTCAAAAATGGTATGCGGTTTTTCTGCAGATTTACAAAATGTCGTTGTGGATATAGAGAAAAGTATAGATAGAAGTAGTACAGTGGCTGCCCCGAAAAGGAGGTGTGAGGATGTTGCAGTTTGGAGAGTCATCCAAACTGTGATGTTGGCATGTTTCTGGCAAAACATTAATTGAATGTGAAAGAGTGCCCCCTTTTTTTTTTTTTGATCACTCTACCTCTGTAGGTGAGGGGCCGGTGATTTAAAAAGAAAAAATAGAAGTAACAATTGTATTTATCGGTATTCATAAATTTTATTTAAAACTATTTTGACTGTATTTTCATTTTCTTTCCTTATAATGTATTTTTTTTTTTGCAGGAGGATTTGGGTATGACTTCTCATCAGATGTAGATAATTTGGAGGAGGCAGTGTCGAAGGTATCCCATGGTGTTCTCTCTGCGGGTGTCACTTCCATCTGTCCCACCATTGTCACATCCCCAAATTCGGTTTACCATCAGGTAAAGTCCACCTGAGGAATTATAAATGTAACCAAAGAATGTTTGGAATTGATGAAGAGTAGAATATTAAAGGTGTGAATAATGGATATTCCTCTAATTACAGTACGTATCTCAAATATGGTATTATATCATCCCAGGCTACAAGGAGATTAATACTACATTATTATTATTATTTTTATTAATGTTTTATTTATGGGGAAGTGCTAAAGTTATAAGGGTCATAGCACCTGGGGAATGGGAGGTAATCAGGTTTGATGCAAGGAAGAGGATGATAGTCATCAAAAGGCTTTCACCAGCATCAAGACACTGCCTTTAAAGGACCCACCATGTCATCATTGCTACCTTGTTGAGAGTGGGAATGCTACAAGAATAAGGTTGGATGGTAGGATAAAACTTCAATATGCAAATTTAGTACAGTGGACCCCCGAGTAACGAGCAAAATTCATTCCAGAAGCCTGCTCAAGTGCCATTACCGAACGAATTTACTCCCTTAAGAAATAATGTCAAGTAGGTTAGTCCATTTCAGACCCCCAAAAATACACTTACAAAAGCACTTACAATATTATACTTACATAGTTGTACGATTTCCGGGGTGCTCGTAACTCGGGGGTCCACTGTAATGTGTTTTTTGGATTTTTTAATGTACCATTTTGCCACTAGGTCTACTGCAGTCATCCTCCATTTGTATGTTCTTATTTCTTAAGGCTTTAATCATTATTGTAATAAAGGCCACAATGTGACTTTTATAGTAGTGTAGTTTCATGTCAGAATAATTTAATTTTTAACATCCTTAGGTATCAGGTCATTTTTTAGTAAGGTAGGGTAACTCCAAAAAAATGAGTTGCTACCATAATTAATAATTTTCTCTTAACAATAAATGTTAAAATATGTATTAGTTCTTTAAAAATTCCATCCTTCAATTTTGTAGAGGGAATTTAATTATTTTGGTTCCCCCCCCCCCCTCATTGTTTTAAATTTACTGTTATAGTATTATCATTTTTTCTTATTTGTGATAAACTTGCATATCATATGTATTGTGACTGATATGAATGATACAAAAATAATTTGTTTTTGCATTTACATTTTTACATTTTTGTCTGTACGTTAGGTGATACCAAGACTTGTAAAGAAGGCAGGAGGTCCTGATGGAGCAAGTATACTTGGGATTCACCTGGAAGGTCCCTTCATTAGCCCAGAAAAGAAGGGTGCACACCCTCTTCAGTATATACAAGGAGTTGAAGTAAGCTCATAAACTCTTTACTTAGGTATCTAAGTTATTAATTAAGCTCTTATTTAAGATGTGTATACATAACACAAATTTTTTACAGGAGTCTTTAAGACACACACACACATTCTATGGACACACACACTATGTAGATTTGGCCATCATCATCAGCAGTATCATCATCAGTCATCTGTGCAGTTTTGTCCAAGACAACAATTGACAACAATTGAAGGTTTCCAATTTTGGTTCACCCTACCATGGTGGGAGGTGATTAGTGTGGTTATAATAATTGATTTATTCCTGTATTATTAACTTAGTGTTATTATATATCAGTTATTAAATAAAATCTGAATGAAATGTAAAAGAAATAATCCAGGTTTGTCCCTGATAAATCATACTTGGACAAATATTTGTATTCTTGATTGCAAAATTTAGAAATACATGCAGTGTGAAGGAGAAATTAACGATGCAAAAACAAAAAAATCAGCAATAAGCATTTCCTTTGATCCTATAAGTTTTGAGTTAATATTTCTCTCTCAGTAGGGTTTTTTAGTTAATTATGATGCTGATAATTTGAATTATTAGCTGGCCATTCAAAATGATGCTGTGGATGGCTGTGCTTATACAGAAACCATTATTAATTAGTTGTCTTTTACAGGGTATTGATAAAATTAAGGATGTTTATGGTTGCCTTGATAATGTTGCTATGGTAACCATTGCTCCAGAGCTCCCTGGAGCAAAGGATGTCATCAGCTACTTGGCCAGCCAGGGTATTGTCGTGTCTGTTGGTGAGTCCTCATTAGCATACACTTCACTACCTCACTTCCCTTTCTATCTTTTGTGCCACTATCACTGCTACTACTTCCACTACCAGCATTTCTTCTACCACTACTTCTCCACTTCCTTCTTCCTCTCTTTGTACTATCCCTGCCCTCTCATATACAGTGGTACCCCGGTTTACGATATTTTTTCGTTCCAGAATGCTGTTCAAGTGCCATTACCAAACGAATTTATCCCCATAAGGAATAATGTAAAATAGACTAGTCCTTTTAGACCCCTAAAAATACACTTACAAAAGCATTTAAAAAAATAAACTTACATAAAAGGGCGAGTTTGGAGACCATCGTAAACCGGGGTACCACTGTACTTACATAATTGTACGATTTCCGGGGTGTTCGTTAGCCGGGGGTCCACTGTACAGTGGTACCTTGAGTTACGAGCTTAATTCATTTCAGAAGGCTGTTCTAGTGCTGATACCGAACGAATTTGTTCCCGTAAGGAATAATGTAAATTAGATTAATCCGTTTCAGACCCCCAAAAATACACTTACAAAAGCACTTACAGAAATACACTTACATAATTGTTCGAGTTGGGAGCTGCTCGTATGTCGAGGTACCACTGTATTTTGAGTCATGTATTGGATGTGATGTTGGATAGTGAAGAATTTTTTTTCCTATTGATGCATTCAATGGCAAGCCACAGAAATAATCTGGCAGGCCAAATTTGGCCTGTGGGCCACACATTGCCCACTCCTGATTTAGTGCTTATTTCTTTAATGGAACCTTACAATTATGGAAAGCGTTTATATATATATTCTCTGCCTATGAACCAGAGCCCATGTAGTTACTGGTAGTTAGAAAATACTGTAGTGTTGAAATGTGGTATCCCTCTAGAGGAATTATATGTGCAGCTCTGGCAAGACAGTGATAATGGGAATGATGGTGAAAGTGTTTCTTTTTTGGGTCATCCTAAGTTGGTGGAAGAGGACCAGCAGGTTAAAAAAAACAAAAAACAGAATATTCCTTTGAATATACTATTTGAATCAGAGAAGGGCTATTAAATGCTGAGGTACTGAGACAGAACTGATGCTTGGCAGTTGATTGTCTGATTTGTATGTGGAAATGCATTTGAAAATCATTAGATATATAATAAAATTAATGTTTATAGGAGAAACTGTTATGAGATTGTGAAACATGTATGCTTCATTTAAATGATCTTAGAGATGAGCTGCCCCCCGTATTCGTAGGGAATATTTTCCAAGACCTACCGTGGATACCCGAAATAGTTAAAGTTAAACTGATAAATTACACACAGTAAGTGGAGAATTATCACTTTTTCACTGATGCGAATCACTTCACAGCTTCTCTTAGGCTTTGAAGAACTGTCACCATCACTACTTTTGTGCTTTGTGGCCATTATTAAGCAAAATTAAGGGTTATTTTCCGGCCACGATAAACCCTGGATAACTGAAACCACGGAAACCGAACCCACGAATACAGGGGTTGTACTGTACTGTAAGATTTACTGATACAAGTGAATGGACATTGATCTTATTATGAGAAACTGTTTTGTTTTATCTAATTTGTATTCTTCATCAGGTCATTCCAATGGTAATTTGGAAGATGGTGAAGCTGCAGTCAACTGTGGAGCATCATTTATTACCCACCTGTTCAACGCCATGTTGCCAGTGAGTCACTTTGCTTTTTAGACATCTGGGAAGGACGGTAGGCAAAAATACAAATAAAATTATAACACTAAACAAGCCCTTATTGTAGATAACTTTTCACTCAGTCAGAGCTTTGTCACTTTAAGGAATTGCCACATATGAGAAGTACAGTGTGCACTCTGAAGGAGGGGTGGAGATATGTTGCAGTTTTTGAACTGTAGTATCAGCAAGCCTCTGGCAAGACAGCCTTGGTGGGAAATGGCCAGTGTTTTAAAAAAAAATATTTTGTCTTAGAGAGGAAGAGGGAGAGAAAAAGGATTAGATGGAAGAGTGACAAGGTGTGAGACAAGATAAATTTAGTTTTTTATGTACAGTCATCCCTCGGTTTTCGGTTTTAATCCGTTCCAGATGGATCGGCTAAAACCAAAATCGGCGAAAACCAAAACTATTTTCCCCATAAGAAATAATGGAAATTCAATTAATCCGTTTAAGAAACCCAGAAGTTTGGAAAAAAAAAAATTTGGGGGGCCTTAAAGATAGATTTACATGCACAAATGAATGAAATGAATGTGGCACTTACCCTTACTGAAGACTGATGTTGTTGGATGGAAGAGAGATAGGAGGGGAGAGGGTAGAAACCCTAATTTTTGGAAGGGAATCCCCTCCATAAGGACTCTAGGTACCAAGTCCTCATCTGGGGTCACTTCCCTTCTTTGTCTTTTAATCCCACTAGGACCAGCTTGTGATTCACTGCACACCTGTGGCACTAAATATCTCTCCAGAGAGCTCTGTATCTGGCAGCTCTTTAAAATGTCCCTAAAATGGGACATGGAATTGTCATTGTAAAAGTAGCCAGCACGGATTGCAACATCTTTGTCAGGGTGATGTTCCTCCACAAATGATTGCACCCTACTCCACATTGCACAAATCTCCTTAATCTCTGAAGAAGGCACCTTACATCTTTCTTCCTCCACTGAAGCAATTTCCTCAGATCTGTTTTGTTGTTGTTGCAGCTCAAGCTCTTGCAGCTCTTCAGTGGTTAGATCTTCATTGTGGTCCTCCACCAACTCTTCCACATCCTCTCCATTCACATCCAACCCCATAGAAGTCCCCAATTCCACAATACTTTCCACAACTTCCATAGGCTCATCAGGGTTAGCTTCAAACCCTTCAAAATCCCTCTCTTGTACACAATCTGGCCACAACTTTCTCCAAGCAGAGTTCATCGTCCTGGAGGTCACTCCCTGCCAAGCTTTATCTATAAGGCCTATGCAATGGAAGATATCAAGTGACCCTTCCAGAACTCTTTAGGGTCAATCTAGTGTCTGAGGTTACATCAAAGCACCTTTGAAACATTGCTTTGGTGTACAGTTTTTAAAGTTTGCAATGACCTGCTGGTCCATGGGCTGGAGGAGAGGAGTGGTGTTAGGAGGCAAGAACTTCACTTTTACAAATCTGAATTCCTTAGGCATTTGGTCTTCCAAGTCTTGAGGATGACCAGGAGCATTGTCCATTACCAGGAGGCACTTAAGTGGCAATTTATTCTCCAATAGATATTTCTTCACACTGGGGCCAAACACTTGATTAAACCATTCCAGGAAAATTTCCCTAGTGACCCATGCCTTAGCATTAGACTTCCAAAACACACACAATTTACCTTTGTCAACACTGTATTTGCTGAACACTCTGGGATTTTCAGAGTGATACACAGTAAAGGCTTCACTTTTAAATCCCCAATAGCGTTCCCACATAACATAAGAGTTAGCCTGTCTTTCATAGGCTTGTGTCCTGACATTGCCTTTTCCTCCTGTGTGATGTAGGTCCTCCTTGGCATTTTCTTCCAAAAGAGGCCTGTTTCGTCACAATTAAACACTTGTTGGGGTTTAAATTCTTCTGCCTCTACATATTGTTTAAACTCACGCACAAATTTTTCAGCCCCATCTTTATCTGAACTGGCACCCTCACCATGCCTTACAACACTGTGTATGTCAGTTCGCTTCTTGAAGTTTTCGAACCAGCCTTTTCTGGCCTTAAATTCATCAACCTCAACACTGGTTCCAGGCATTTTCTTTACAAGATCGGCATGCAACAGCCTTGCTTTTTCACATATGATGGATTGCACAACACTCACCCGCTAGCAGTTTTTGGTTTATCCACACCAATAACAATTTCTCCATATTTTCCATTGTTTGTGATCTCTGTTTCGTTATCGTATTCACCCCTTTCGCAACATTAGCTTCCGTGATTTCCTTTCTCTTTGCCACAATGGAACTGATGGTTGATGGGTTTTTCTTGTATATCCTGGCGAGCTCGGCAATACGTACACCACTATCATATTTTTCTATTATTTCTTTCTTCAGTTCTATGGTGTTCCTCACTTTCTTTACCAAAGAACTGGCACTAGGAGCTTTCTTTGGGCCCATGGTAGCTTATTTAGTAGTCACACACAATAATCAAGGGCCAAAAACAATGAATTGTTAATAAATGTTTTGTATAAACTCCTGGGGTGATGTTCACTCAAGCATAAACAATGCTAGACTGCGTGACAATGTGCGTGGGAGGTGCGTGGGTGGCGGGCCTACGGCCTTTGTATGTGCGCGGCACTAGTGGACAGGTCCCATACGATCGGCGAAAACTAAAACAATTGGCGAAAACTAAGACAAATTTTCCCTGAAAAAAGTCGGCGTAAACCAAAATCGGCGAAAACTGGGACAAGCGAAAACCAAGGGATGACTGTACAGTGGTCCCTCGGTTTTCGTGCATCTCCAAACTCGAACATTTATGTAAGTGTATTTTCGTAAGTGCTGTTGCAAGTGTATTTTTGGGGGTCTGAAATAGACTAACCTACGTGACATTATTTCTTAAGGAAGTAAATTTGTTCGGTAATGACACTTTAGCAGCATTCTGGAACAAATTTTCGGCGAAAACCGAGGGACCACTGTATTGTGTTTATTAGATTTTCTACCCAGTAGTAGGATTGCCAGATGTGGACCAATATTGAGCGTCTCTTGTTTCTGTTCTGTAGTGTTAGAACTCTTTAATGGTACAGTCTCCTAAGCATTTTATTCTATAAAGAAAATGAGCAATTCCATGGCTGGAACAATTCACAACTAACCCACAAATGTGAAATGTAAACTAGATGAATGTTCAGTCAGTCTTGGATGATTAAGAATCCAGGAAATACTAAGACACCATCTATTTTATAATTATAATTTATGAGTTAATTTCTTTCTAAATCTATCTTCTTCTTTTATAATTAACTTAGAAATGCTCCAAGGTCTTCCCAAATGAAATGTCTCTTGTAAATTCTTGGCTTTATGTTGTATGTATGTCCTCGACTAACTTTGTTATATTATAACAATGAGAAAATATCGAATGAATACAAATTATTGTAAAATAAAAATTTGTGAAGTATACGATAATCATACAAATGCACAAAAGTAAACAATGCGGTACAAAAGTGCCCAGTGAGCCTGCCATATATGTTATTGTTTGTTGTCGAACTGCATGGTGGAAGGAGGTGTTCCTTACAATTTTTGCCTTGCAAACATTTATTCCTGATTTAACCCTGTTGCAATAAGTGCTAAAGTGCACCGTGCACCCTTGATGTCTGTGGCCACAAAAGCAGAGAAAAAGTGTGACATTAGAAATAAAATAAAGTTTAAAAGAGGTTTGTTTATCTCAATTAGCGTGTGATAAAATTGGCTTCATTATGTCATTTCACTTAAAGTCGCAGTTAACAAGAACCTATTGACAACGTTTATACAGTTTTGCTTGTCACTGTGATACCTTGTGCAGGTTGCTCATCATTCTCCTGCATGTTTACCTTCACTGAGCCTTGACAAATAAATCGACTACAGGTGCTCTTTGACTTAACTGTGGTTTAACTTACGATATTTCAACTTTACAGTGGTGCAAAATTATTTGTTTATTTACTTATTTAGTGACAGTAGTTATTTATTTACTTATTTATTTAGCATATCATTCATATTCGACTTACATTTTCAACTTGCGATGGGTTTGTTGGAACGTAACCCCATTGTAAGTCAAGAAGCATCTATAGTCATTATTTCTCATGAGGCACAAAACTATTGTAGCTACTGTTGATCATATATAAAATGTTTCGACATCTTGGATTTGAACTAAGTCAGTGGCTGAGCACTATTTTAACTTGAGGAAAACTGTATTGAATGTCAGTTCAAAACAAAGTATTGTAGGTTACTAATATATGATTAATGTTTCATTTGCATAGAATTCATGTGGAATTTTTCACTAAAAAAAGTAGAACTCTTGTGCTCACATGCAAAGGAGGAGCTGGTCATTAGGTATCACATATATGAATTTACGTCCTTAAGAAATAATGTCATGTAGGTTAGTCTATTTCAGACCCCCAAAACTACACTTCCACAAGAACTTACAAAATTATACTTACATAATTGCACGATTTCCGGGGTATTCGTTAACCGAGGGTCCACTGTATAAGGGTTTGAACTTTGAATGCAAAATACTAAATTCTCCTTTGCAAGACTTAGACCACCTTATGCATGAATATTTATAGACGTACCTCGTGCATGAATATTGCACAAGTACACACTCTATGCTTACTGTTGTCAGAACTTATTTGCCTTTTTTCTTGCCTTAGTCATCTAATTAGGAATTTATTTTTCTATAACAGACTTGCCGTAATTTTTGTAACTCATTTTCATGAATAAAATGAAAATGTAACGATGTTCATGCCTTTATTACCTAAGTCTTTGTTGCAAAACTTTTGTCATGTTAAACATATTAATTTGAAGTTTTAACCAAATTTAGTCATAAAAGATTTAATGATGTTCTGTGTTGTATTTTCTTACATGTGCAATACTTTTTTTTATTCCTTTATATACTACTGGTAAGGTGTTAACCTTTCTTTTAATGCCTTTTATTATTATAAGCAAATACTAAACATATTTGAATTATGGCTATCAGCAGAAAAATTTGAAAATTATATTTATATATAGAAAACAAATATAAGGGCAAAATTATATAAGAAGATTACAATGTACATTAACACAATCCTAAATCAAATGATTGACCTCTTACAGTTCCATCATCGTGATCCTGGGTTGGTCGGGTTGCTTACCAGTCGCCTTATTTGTAAACCTGTTCACTACGGCATCATCGCTGATGGGATACACACCCATCCAGCTGCACTCAGGATTGCCCATCGCACACACCCAGAAGGTCTAAGACTCATCTTTGGGATTTTTTCATGAATTTACATACAGTGGACACCCAGTTTACGTTATTAATTCGTTCCAGAATGCTGTTCATGTACCGTTACCAAACGAATTTGTTCCCATAAGGAATAATATCCCATAAGGAATAATATCAGCAAATTTTGTTGAAAATAAGAAAAAGTTTTGGAATGAGATTAATAAGTTGAGGAAGCCTAGAGAACAAATGGATTTGACAGTTAAAAATAGGAGAGGAGAGTTATTAAATGGAGAGTTAGAGGTATCGGGAAGATGGAGAGAATATTTTGAGGAGTTGTTAAATGTTGATGAAGACAGGAAGCTGTGATTTCGTGTGTAGGGCAAGGAGGAATAACATCTTGTAGGAGTGTGGAAGAGCCAGTTGTGGGTGTAGGGAAGTTCGTGAGGCAGTGGGTAGAATGAAAGGGGTAAGGCAGCTGGGATTGATGGGATAAAGATAGAAATGTTAAAAGCAGGTGGGGATATAGTTTTGGAGTGGTTGGTGCTATTATTTAATAAATGTATGGAAGAGGGTAAGGTACCTAGGGATTGGCAGAGAGCGTGTATTGTTCCTTTGTATAAAGGCAAAGGGGACAAAAGAGAGTGCAAAAATTATAGGGGAATAAGTCTGTTGAGTGTACCTGGTAAAGTGTATGGTAGAGTTATTATTGAAAGAATTAAGAGTAAGACAGAAAGCAGGATAGCAGATGAACAAGGGGCTTTAGGAAAGGTAGGGGTGTGAAGACCAAGTGTTTACAGTGAAACATATAGGTGAACAGTATTTGGATAAGGGTAAAGATGTTTTTGTGGCATTTATGGATTTGGAAAAGGCGTATGATAGGGTAGATAGGGGGGCAATGTGGCAGATGTTGCAGGTGTATGGAATAGGAGGAAGGTTACTGAAAGCAGTGAAGAGTTTTTATGAGGATAGTGAGGCTCAGGTTAGAGTGTATAGGAGGGAAGGGGACTATTTCCCAGTAAAAGTGGGCCTTAGACAAGGATGTGTGATGTCACCGTGGTTGTTCAATATATTTATAGATGGGGTTGTAAGAGAAGTGAATGTGAGGGTCTTGGCAAGAGGTGTTGGGCTAAAAGATAAAGAAGCAAATACAAAGTGGGAGTTGTCACAGTTGCTTTTTGCTGATGACACTGTGCTTTTGGGAGATTCTGAAGAGAAGTTGCAGAGGTTGGTGGATGAATTTGGTAGGGTGTGTAAAAGAAGAAAATTGAAAGTGAATATAGGAAAGAGTAAGGTGATGAGGATAACAAAAAGAATAGGTGACGAAAGATTGGATATCAGATTGGAGGGAGAGAGTATGGAGGAGGTGAATGTATTCAGATATTTGGGAGTGGACATGTCGGCGGATGGGTCTATGAAGGATGAGGTGAATCATAGAATTGATGAGGGGAAAAGGGTGAGTGGAGCACTTCGGAGTCTGTGGAGACAAAGAACCTTTTCCATGGAAGTAAAGAGGGGAATGTATGAGAGTATAGTTATATCAACGCTCTTATAAAAACTTTCATCATCATTCACTCCATCACTGTCACTGGGTGTGAAGCATGGGTGATGAATGTTGCAACGAGGAGAAGGCTGGAGGCAGTGGAGATGTCATGTCTGAGGTCAATGTGTGGTGTGAATATAATGCAGAGAATTCAGAGTTTGGAAATTAGGAGGAGGTGCGGGATTACCAAAACGATTGTCCAGAGAGCTGAGGAGGGGTTGTTGAGGTGGTTTGGACATGTAGAGAGAATGGAACGAGACAGAGTGACTTCGAGAGTGTATAAATCTGTAGTGGAGGGAAGGCGGGGTAGGGGTCGGCCTAGGAAAGGTTGGAGGGAGGGGGTAAAGGAAGTTTTGTGTGCGAGGGGCTTGGACTTCCAGCAAGCATGTGTGAGCGTATTTGATAGGAGTGAATGGAGGCATATGGTTTTTAATACTTGACGTGCTGTTGGAGTGAGCAAAGTAACATTTATGAAGGGATTCAGGGAAACCGGCAGGCCGGACTTGAGTTCTGGAGATGGGAAGTACAGTGCCGGCACTCTGAAGGAGGGGTGTTAATGTTGCAGTTTTATAACTGTAGTGTAAAGCACCCCTCTGGCAAGACAGTGATGGAGTGAATGATGATGAAAGTTTTTCTTTTTCGGGCCACCCTGCCTTGGTGGGAATTGGCCGATGTGTTAATAAAAATAAAAAGGAATAATATAAATTAGATTAGTCCTTTTAGACCCCCAAAAATACACTTACAAAAGCACTTAAAAAATACACTTACATAATTGTTCGAGTTTGGAGCCTAACGTAAACCGGGGGTCCACTGTATTTATCTGTTTCATTTTTTCATTTAAAATATTAATATTAGATGCATTGTCTGTAGAATGTGTATTGTGAGAGTTAGGCAGAGGGAAACCTGTGACACTAAGTGGCAGGCAACAGACTGTATTTATGGATTTAAAAAAGGTATATGATAAGGTATACGGGGGAGCAGTGTGGGAGATTTTATATATATGTACATGGAATAGGTGGTAGGTTACTAAAAACAGTGAAGAGTTTTCATGAAGATAGTGAGGCTCAGGTTAGGCTATGTAGGAGAGAGAGAGGACTATTTCTCAATCATTGCAGGTGTTAGAGAAGGATGCATTATGTCACCATTGTCGTTGAACGTATTTATAGATGGGGGTAGTAAAAATAAGTGAAAACCAGGGTGTTGAGGAAAGATATAGGATTAAAAGAAGAAAGGATCTAATTCACAGTTGCTTTTTGCCAATGACACAGTTCTTTTGGGGAGGGTATGGAAAAAGTGGAAATTAAAAGTGAACATAGAAAAGACCAAAGTAATAATAGTAACAAAAAAATCTAGGCAGTGAAGACTGAATATCAGATTAGAGGGAGGAAGTGGATGTATGTAGATAATTGGGGTGGACATAGCAGATGGGTCTCTGAAAGATGAGGTGAATCATTAATAGATGAGGGGAAAACAAGGTAGGTGGTGTGTTTAGGTATCTATGGAAGAAGCAAGTTTATCTATGAAGGCAGAAAAGTAAATATATCAGAGTGTAGTAGTAGTACCAACACTTACATGGGCATAAGGCATGGGTTTTGAATGCTGCAACGAGGAGGAGGCTAGAAACAGTGGAGATGTCATGTTTTAGAGTAATGTGTGGTGTGAATATCATATGGAGAATTCAGAGTGTAGAAATTAAAAGGTGATGTGGGGTCACCAAGGTTATAATTCTGAGGGCTGAGGTGAGGTTATTGAGGTGGTTTGGACGTTTAGAGAGGATGGAACGGGATAGGATGACAGAGTGTACATAAATCTTGGGTGGAAGGTAGGAGGGGGTAGAGGTTGTCCCAGGAATAGTTTCAGGGAGGAGGGTAAAGGAGACTTGAGTTTTAGGGGCTTGAGCATCCAGCAGGCTTGTTTGAGCATGTTAGGAGCGAATAAAGACAAGTGGTGTTTAATGAACTTTCTGTTATGGGGTGAGTAAAGTAACTGATGAATGGATTCTGGTGAAACTAGTTAGGTGCAGTGCCTGCACTCTGAAGGAGGAGGGGTTGGCATGTTACAGTCAAGAGGGTAATCAGAACTGTGATGTCATCACTGTCTGGCAAGACAGTAATTGAATGAATAATGGTGAATGTATTTATTTCCTTTGGGTCACCTTGCCCTTGGTGGGAGATGGCTGTTGAGGTAAAAAAAACAAAAAACATATATTTACATCTTTCAACAAACCGACCGTATCCCACCGAAGCAGGGTGGCCCAGAAAGAAAAACAAAAGTTTCTTTTTTTAACTTTAGTAATGTATACAGGAGAAGGGGTTACTCTTCCTTGCTCCTGGCGTTTTAGACGCCTCTTACGACATGCATGGCTTATGGAGGAAGAATTCTGTTCCACTTTCCCATGGAGATAAGAGGTAATGAACAAGAACTAGTCAGAAAATAGAAGAAAACTCAAGAGGGATGTGTATATACAGTGGACCCTCGGTTTTCGTTCACCTCCTAACTCGAACAATTATTTAAGTGTATTTTCGTAAGTGCTTTTGTAAGTGTATTTTTGGGGGTCTGAAATGACTAATCTAATTTATATTTGTCCTTATGGGAACAAATTCGTTCGGTAATGGCACTCAAACAGCATTCTGGAAAGAATTTTCAACGAAAACCGAGGGTCCACTGTATATGCTTGTACATGCGTGTATAGTGTGACGTAAGTGTAAGTAGAAGTAGTAAGACGTACCTGAAATCTTGCATGTTTATGAGACAGAAAAAAGACACCAGCAATCCTATCATCATGTAAAACAATTACTACAGACTTTCATTTTACACTCGGCAGGATGGTAGTACCTCTCTGGGCGGATGCTGTCTACTAACCTACTACCTAGGTGTGTGTTGACTGTGAGCATTAAATATAAATTTGTTGTCCATTATTAGACCTAGGAATTTCTTTTTTTTTTTTTATTCCTACTTTGGTTTCATGAATTCTAAAATCTAAATGGGGACATTTAGATTTTAGATATGGTTTGTTTCCAAAAGTTATATAGAATGTTTTTTCAGATATTAGGGGTGAGTTTATATGTAAATATCCAGGTCATTTTGTTTTTAGTTCATTAGCTATGTTGCTTAATGTCAAGAGATCTGAGCCTCATAAGATAAAGGTTATGTTATCAACAAAGAGTACAGGTTTCTGAGGTTTGGTGGTATTTGGTAGTCATTCATATGGATGAAGAAAAGAAGTCCCACAATGCTACCTTAAAGGACATATAAAATATTGGTAGGAAACTTGTAGAAATGTTATATATGGCTAAATTATATTGATTGTTACCAAGGTATGACTGAATGCAGTATACTGGTATGTGCCCCCTTAGTCTGTGGTGATTTAGCTTGTGGTGAACACTATCAATAGCCTTTTACAGATTAATAAATTGTTCAGTAGTATGATTTAAACAAGAACAGGATTACAAAAGACTGAGAACATGTCATGATCCATTTACAACATAAAAATGACAGCTGATGTGAGGCAGACAATGATTAAGTTGTACTAAATATATTTCATTACTGTATTTTGTAGTACTCTACAAGGAAATACAGTAACAACAAAAAATAACGTAATAAAGTTAATTAAAATAACATCATTTGAAAACAGTAGCAGCGTCAGTAATGATAAAGCAGAATTCTTCCTCCATAAGCCATGCTGGGAGCAAGGGGCTAGTAACACCCTTCTGTATAAATTACTAAATTTTAAAAGAAAAACTTAAGTTTTTCTTTTTACGTCACCCTACCTTAATGGGATACGGCCCGTGTGTTTAAAAAAAAAAATTAGTTACCTTTACAGAATTATAACCAGTTCTTTGTTTTTGCTAGACAGGTTTAGTACTAGTAACAGATGCAATGGCAGCAATGGGCCTCGGTGATGGGGAGCATCAAATTGGACAGCTGAAGGTCAAAGTGGAGAAACTGACAGCACGCCTCGTGGGATCTAATACTCTTGCTGGCTCTGTAGTCACTATGGATCAGTGTATTAGACATTTTGTAAAAAATGTAGGTGAGTCATCAGTTTTAAGTGTTAAGACTTTTTTTTTTCTTTTGGTGAGAATACAATCATAACTAACACATAAATTAAAAATAAAACTGGACAGTGTTTCAGTTCATCCTGGACCATTGTGTTGATTTAATAATTTTCATCGATTTGTGGGTTAGTTGTGAATTGTCTGATATTATGACATTTGTTCTAAATATCAGTTTTTTGTATTATAAGGTAGGATTTTCTTTTATTATTATTATTATTACTATGATTATATAATCATAACTAAGCACTAAACCCAGGATTTTCTTTTAATGGGATTTATTTTTCATAAATTTTTAACCCAAGTTTCCTATTTTTTCTTAACAATAGAGGAGGGCCCTGCATATACAGCACTTTATTTTCAGTGTTCCCCATTTTCATTGGCTTCCAATTGGGCCATTGTTCATTATGTTCTGTGCTTTTACTGCTTTTCCACCATTTTCATATAAGTTGCATAAGGGAAGGGTGACCGGTGCTGTACTTGAAGGTAAATGTTTTATGTAGTACTCTATATTCATTTTACTTTATACTTGTTTTTATACCTAGCTGTATTGAGCACTTAATATATGAGAGTGTAAGCACGTTATCAGGCATTTTAGATGCATTCAATAAAGAAAAAATGCTCTTTTCCACCTGGCGATTTTTGCTTACTGTACGGGGTTGGGAGCCTACGAGCCATACAAAAAAACGGGACCTTCCTGTACATTATTTGAGGCTAAGGATATTGTATACGGTATTAATGTATATAAACACTTTTTCATTTTATTTTTAATGTTTAACACAGTTTACTTATACTGTACTTTTAAACCTTAATTGCTGGGGGTTATGATTAAGGGTATTTGCAAGAGTTACTCATAAAGATCAAAACAGGTGCCAGCATTTTTCATAGGGTTAATTGTTAGCATATTTGAGGGCACTATGATTTACATGTAGATCTACATAAGCACCACTGGGCCCATTTATGTATATCTACATGAGTGACAGTCAAAGGGTTAAGAAATTTCAATTGTATAATTGAGTATTATTATTTTTCAGGGGCAAGTTTAGTCGAAGGTATTGAAGCAGCATCCCTTCACCCAGCCAGGGTTATGGGCATCGAGCATCTCAAGGGCACCCTGGACTTCGGCAGTGATGCAGATTTTCTCTTGGTGTCCGATGAGGGACCTCTAAAGGTGTTACACACTTTCATTGCTGGAGAGTGTGTCTACAGTGCACCAGATACCCCACAGCTTACATCTACTTATCGCAAACATTTCTCAGAGAAATAGTGACTTTGTAAATGGTCAAGTCGGACTGAAACATTGTCGTAAGCTTCTCTCTCCCATGTGCGGGTTATTTATGTATTGTTCCAGTCACGATGTTGTGACTTCTTGTTCCTTCTTAATAGAATGTTTCTCAGAGAGTTGAAAGATGTAGATGGATATTGCTTTTATGGTATATCCATTATGGTTAGAGCTAAAGGTAAGGTAGTACAGTGGACCCTCGCTATTCGAACATTCTTCATTCCAGAATGCTGTTCAAGTGCTGTTACCAAACGAATTTATTCCCATAAGGAATGATGTAAATTAGATTAGTCCATTTCAGACCCCCAAAAATACACTTATAAAAGCACTTACAATAATAAACTTACATAAAAGGGCAAGTTTGGAGTGTTCGAATAGCGAGGGTCCACTGTATTTGTTTTATGTAATTAAACTATATACATGTAATAATTTAATTACATTGTAATTGTAAATCGTTAAAATAATCAGCAAAAAGATTATTATATTATTGCCATACTGCTTAAAAACAAAATATAATTACTGTATTGTAATATGTATGTACAATATTTGTAAATAGACCAATTAGCTGCTGAAATGCATGGTGCTTATTGTAATAACATATTTATATATATAAATATATAGATTCTAAAGAAAAGTTGCAAAGGTTAGTGAACGAGTTTGGAAGGGTGTGTAAAGGTGGAAAGTTGAAAATGAACATAGATAAGAGTAAGGTGATGAGGGTATCAAACGATTTAGATAGAAAAATTGGATATCACATTGGAGAGAGGGAGTATGGAAGAAGTGAATGTTTTCAGATACAGTAGACCCTCGCTATTTGAACACATCAAAACTCACCCTCATTCCAGAATGCTGTTCAAGTGCTGTTACCAAATGAATTTATTCCCATAAGGAATGATGTAAATTAGATGAGTCCATTTCAGACCCTCAAAAATACACTTATAAAAGCACTTAAAAAAATACTTACATAAAAGGGTGAGTTTTGGAGTGTTCGAATAGCGAGGGTCCACTGTATTTGGGAGTTGACTTGTCAGCGGATGGGTTTATGAAGGATGAGGTTAACCATAGAATTGATGAAGGAAAAAAGGTTATCCATGGAGGCAAAGAAGGGAATGTATGAAAGTATAGTGGTACCAACACTCTTATATGGGTGTGAAGCTTGGGTTGTATATGCTGCAGCGAGGAGGCGGCTGGAGGCAGTGGAGATGTCCTGTTTAAGGGCAATGTGTGGTGTAAATATTATGCAGAGAATTTGGAGTGTGAAAATTAGGAGGAGGTGTGGAGTTACTAAAAGTATTAGTCAGAGGGCTGAAGAGGGTTTGTTGAGGTGGTTTGGTCATTTAGAGAGAATGAAACAAAGTAGAATGACTTGGAGAGTATATAAATCTGTAGGGGAAGGAAGGCGGGGTAAGGGTCGTCCTTGAAAAGGTTGGAGGGAGGTTTTGTGGGCAAGGGGCTTGGACTTCCAGCAAGCGTGTTAGATAGGAGTGAATGGAGACGAATGGTTTTTGGGACCTGACGAGCTGTTGGAGTGTGAGCAGTGTAATATTTAGTGAAGGGATTCAGGGAAACTGGTTATTGATTTAGCCAGACTTGAGTCCTGGAAATGGGAAGTACAATGCCTGCACTTTAAAGGAGGGGTCTGGGATAGTGACAGTTTGGAGGGACTATTCTAAACTGTAGTATCTGAGTGCCTCTGCAAAGACAGTGATTATGTATGAGTGAGGTGAAAGTGTTGAATGATGATGAAAGTATTTTCTTTTTGGTTCACCCTGCCTAGGTGGGAGACGGCCAACTTGTTGAAAAAAAATATATATATACAGTGGTACCTCTACTTACAAGCAAAATTCGTTCCAGTCGGCAATTCAAGTGCCAATACCGAAGGAATTTTTTCCCATAAGAAATAATGAAAATTAGGTTAATCCATTTCAGACCCCTAAAAATACACTTACAAAAATGCACTTACATAATTGTTCGAGTTGGGAGCTGCTCGTAAGTAGAGGTACTACTGTATATATATATATTTTAACACATCGGGTCCCCATTTTCATTTACCCCTGGCACCTCAACTTTACCTACTACTCCCTCCACAACATTTTTACCCACTTTAGCATTAAGATCCCCAACCACAAGTATATACACATGTATAGTGTTTTTTCATGAAATGTACATGTACATAGTAGTATCAAACAAACTCATTGATTTAAAAATAATTTGAGTTATTCTTCCCATAATAATTTTTTAATTTATTATAAATGTTCATAAATACTTTTTTATGAATCCGAATATATATTATCTAAAAAATATATTAATATACCAGATAACATATTATTATAATAAAAAAGAAGCGCTAAACCACAGACCAAATAACATAAAAATTGCCTATGGCTTTTATAGAAAAATTTAAGAATATAAAATAGAAAGCAGACTGTATCTACAATTTTTTAAAATTTTGAGATCGTATAAATATATTGGTGTGATTTTGTTCTTGAGCGTGTTTTCACTTTGCATCGATGCTACTGTTATGAACTGTATAGTATTAACTTCATTGATAAGTACCTTTAGTATTTTTTGTAAGATCTGTGATTAATATATGTAGGGTAGGTAGGCTAATAGTAATTTACTTTGAAATTTCAACTTAAATTTATTGTAAAGCTGGCTCTATGTTTTATAATAGAACAGGATTCTAATGTGATTACTAATTTGTAGCTACAGGAAGAGAACAACAATTAGTTGAGGAGCACCTACAGTAAGAGAGCTTTGCTTGTGGCGTCCCATCTTTGTGTGATTTATCATAAATGTTTTGTAGTATCTAGTGGTGGTTGCACTTATTTCATCCTCTTATAAATTATTCCTTTGTCCTACCACTCTGAAGGAAATGTTTCTTGTATCTTAACAACAAATCTTTAATTTATAGTTATGGCCTCTTGTTCTGCTTGTTTATGGGGGTAGATAATTTTTATTCTCAGTTCTTTTTTTATTGTTTTATAATTGTAAATGTGGTTATCATAACTCCTTTTTTTTTCCCTCAGTTAATGATTGTATAACTAATGCTTTCAACCTTTCTTCCTAATATTTTAGCTCTGGGAGCCATTTTATAGCTTATCTTTGGACTTTTTCTATTATCTTAACAATCATAACTAAGCACTAAACCCATTAGGGTCATGCAGCACTGCTGGACTTTTTCAACCTTCTGATAATGCATTTTCTAATCTACATCTTCATTTTACAGCACTGAAGAGCTAATAGCTTAACTCCAGTTTGCTACATCAACTGTGACCCTACCCAGTCCTTTCTGTAGATGTGTTCTTCTCATTACTTGCACCTCTTTCTGTCTTACACTTTTCTTACCCTTGCCAGGTAGCATGCAATGACTTACATGTTTAGTGCTTTTCAAGATAATAATTACATTATGTCCATTACAATTCAGGACTCCTGCTTGGAGTACAGTGGTACCTCGAGTTACGATGGTCCCCAAAATCGCCCTTTTATGTAAGTTTATTTTTTTAAATGCTTTTGTAAGTATATTTTTAGGGGTGTAAAAGGACTAGTCTATTTTACATTATTCCTTATGGGGATAAATTCGTTTGGTAATGGCACTTGAACAGCATTCTCGAACGAAAAAATATCGTAACTCGAGGTACCACTGTATTTGCAAACCTTCAATTGTTTCAGAATGCAACAGAGATTGGGTGATAATGGAGAGGAATAAGTTGTGTACAAATGTAGAGTGCCCTAGTTTGATTAGTGGTAGTTGAATTTTTACGTGAAGCACTGTATTAGCAGGAATTAGAAGCAAGTTTAATTTTCAGAATATAGTTCATATGTAGCACACTTGCCAGTAATATGATGTATAAAACAGTTGAATTTTTACAGTATGTAAAATTTTGTTATTCTTCATATATTAAGGATACTGTATGACCAAATTTGTGCTAGAAGAGTGTACAGTCCAGTACCTTCATTATTTTTTATTTGTATCAATATACTGTACAGTTTGCCTGCAGCATAAATCATATTTGACATTGAAATGAATCTCGTATAAAACTTATGAATTCTTCAGATCTGTTGTAAAAATGAGAGATTGCAGTAAACACTGTCTCACAAATTGAGTTCAGTTTTATAGTACCAAAATTAAGAGATCTTAAACTAAACACTGAAAAGTTGGATTTGTTTGTTGTGAAATAAATAAAGAAATATTGTACTGTATAATTTTTTTTTTTCATATTAAGATATTCTTGAAAATCTGTCAGCACAATGTGTGTTAACCTTAATACACAACTAAACAAGGTAAGCATAGCCAATTTTCTCACAGCACTTATGAAAATTTATTTGAGATTATTTGTTTATTCCCAGTAGCGGTACTGGAGCAGTGAAGTGTGTTATGTAGCGGATTACGTCAACCTCTCAACTTCCAATGTTAATGGTGATACCCACAGTAAGTAAACTTAATCTAGCACACTTGAGATAGGTTGTGGACTTTTTTTTTATACAAATACTGTGTACTAATTTCTCAAAGGGTATGACAGAAGTGTCGGGATGTTGCAGTCAAGAGGGGTCATCTGAATTGTAATGTCAGCACACTTATGGCAAAACAGCAACTGTATGAATGTTTCCTTGTTTGCATCACCTTGGTTACCTTATCTTGGTGAAAGATGACTGTCAAGGTTAAAAGTAATATCCAGAAGATGCCCTTAAACAAGTGATGCTGGAGTAGAACTCTCAATTCAAGGAACTGGAACTACCCTCTCCTTATTTAGATCGAACATGATTTTATACCATAAGTATTGTATGACTCCCTTGGGTTCATTGTCTCTATGAATATAATAGTAATGCAGAGGAAAGGGAATTCAGAGTTTTCTGTTTATGTAAAATAATTAATACTTTAGTCTCAATTCCAATTTTTTAGTAAGGATATCATTTAACTGCTGTTTATAAAACTACTCCATTTATATATATTTCTTTAGTGAACTTTGAACAAATGCTAAGAGTAACTAAATCCATTATATTGTTTTATAAGTTTATAATTAAGTCCAACATTTTTAAATACAGCCTCTCCTCACTTAACGACGGAGTTCCATTCCTGAGGCCATGTCATTAAACGAATTTGTCGCTAAGCGAGGAGCATACTATAATGGTAGTGGGTTTGTCAACCATCTTTGATATTGTTTTAATGTCACCTTTGCATCGTTTTTAACATTTCTGGTATATTTTTAAATATTTATACAGTAGTCTACTGTACAGTGGACCCCCGAAAACTTGCCTTAATCCGTTCCAGGAACTAGGCCTAAAATCAAACTGGCCGATTTCTGAACCCTTATTTCCCATAAGAAATAATGTAAATACAATTAATCCGTTCCAGACACCCAAAAATATTCACAAAAAATAAATTTTATAGAGAATAACTATAGTTTTACATACACAAAACACATAATAACAAAAAATAATAAATTTACATTTAAAATAACATTTACTTACCTTTATTGAAGAGACTTGCTGGCATCTGGAAGATAGGGAGGAGGGCTTAATGTTTGGAAGGGGAATCCCCACTCCCTGCATGCCTGCTACACTCCCTGCCTTCCTGTTGATTTGCTTTTGCCATAGTATATCCTGGCAAGCTCCCCCACACGTACGCCACTCATATTTTTCTACTATCTCCTTCTTCAGTTCGATGGTGTTCCTCACTTTCTTTACCACAGGGGTGCCACTAGGAAGCTTCTTTGGACCCATGGTGACTTATTTCACAGTGACAATCACTTAATCACCAATAAACACAATAAATTTATTGTGAAATGTTTGAATGAGAGTGCTGGGTAATGTTCACTCATAGGTAAATAACGCTAGACTGGCTCACAACGCCTGCGCGGCGAGGCGCGCAAGCGCGAGGCAGGCGGACAGGTCTGGTACACGGGCCAATAATCGGGGAAAAATTGGGCCAAAAAAAGCGATCGATTTTCAAGCCGGCCGATAATCAGACCGTCTGATTTGCGGGGGTCCACCGTATATTGAAATAAAGAGAATAGAAGAACTCAGCTCTAATATACATTATTTAGGTACGAATACTGGTCAGAGAGCCCGTCGTAAGTTCGAGGCATCGGTAAACAAGTACGTCACTAAGTGAGGAGAGGCTGTACTGTATTTATTTAACTTGCACACCTGATGCAACACAGCATTTACTCCTTGGACGATTAGCACTACGATATATTCATGGGAAAGTGCTAAAGCCTTAGGGTTCATAAAATGCCTGGGAAAAGAAAGGTAATCAAGTTTGATCCAAGGAAGGGACTCCTGGAACTTGAAGTGTATGGGTTTTTCTTGTACAAAAGATATAACATTAGATGAACTTCTCTTGCTAGCAAGACCATCATTTCACAACAGTTAAAAATTACAAAATAGGTTTTCATTATTTTTTTATTCAGCATTTACCAATTACATTAACAAGATTATGATGACAATGATATGATAATGGTTATAAGGACAGTATGTATTATGAAAAAAATAAGGATATAAAACAAACAAAAAAAATACAGTGGCACCTCGGTATACGTCCTTAATCCGTTTCAAGACCTTGGACTTATACCAAACGAATTTTCCTATAAGAAATACAGTGGACCCTCGGTTAACGAATACCCCGGAAATCGTACAATTATGTAAGTATAATATTTTAAGTGCATGTGGAAGTGTATTTTTGGGGGTCTGAAATAGACTAACCTTCGTGACATTATTTCTTAAGGACGTAAATTCGTTCGGTAATGGCACTTGAGCAGGCTTCTGGGATGAAGTTTTTTCGTTAACCGAGGGTCCACTGTATAGGGAAAATGATTAATCCGTTCCCATTAAAAAGAATCCCATTGTTATTGGCATATTATACATTGATGGGGTTGTATAAAATAATTTGAACACTGCTTAATACTAAAATATGTAATTTAAACACTGCTTAATACTAAAATACATACATAAATACAAAAGAATTAGATGGCTCTTTCCTATTTGGACCTGGTTGAAGCTCACCAGGTTTGACTTTTACTAAAAATCTGTCCAAAGAACTTTGCTTCTGCCTTCTCCTCAGGATGTTTCGGAAATGTGACATTGTCTGGTCATTTAAGACAATGCTATTACGGCTTGTTTGGGCTTCGTTGGGGTGGTACTTCTCTGCAAAGTTTTTGACGTCCATCCATTTGGCAAAGATTCCTTGATTAATGAAGTAGAGGCTTCCTCTATCTACTCTTCCGAGCCTGAAGAGAGTGCATCCATCTTAAGTCTTGTGCTCCTCCTTAAGTTCCTGCAGCTCCTCAGTGGTCAGCTCTTCCCTGTGCCCCTCCACATCAAGAGAGGTAAACAAGGGTAGTGCATGGTGTCGTGACTCATTTTGACCCATACAAGTTCTAGCATGCGAGTCGTATTCCAAACAAAGGTCGTATACCAAGCAAAAATTTTTGCGTCCAAACAGGACGTATACCAAGTTGGACTTATTCCAAAGCAGACGTATACCGAGGTACCACTGTACTAGTCATTTTAAGTATATGACCCAGATCAAAAACAAGATGGTGATATCACAAACTTGGGCTTTTTAGATGTTTCTTCTTTTTCAGTATTAAAATGTTTAAACATTCTAATGCTCCAAGTAGGAATGCTGTATGACCCTTGTGGGTTTAGCCCTTACTGTTGATTATAATAATAATAATCCAGTTAGGAACTATCAGCTCTAAAGCATAGATTTCTATTATTTAATCGACAAGTTTATTCACCCTTTCACTGGCAGTGCTGTAGTACTACACCATGAGCTCAGCTCACTCAGATAAGCTGTGAGTGGTAAATTTGGGCCTAGGTATGAGAGATTGGGTTGATGCAGTAAGTATGCACCATATAAAAAAAAATCCTGCAGCACGCAGTGTATAGAGAAAAAACTGCGACAAGTGTTTTTGGTTTACAACAGCAACTTTGCAGTGTATTTTTGTATGGTTTTTATGGTTGTATTCTCGGTTTTTTGGTCACATTTAATAGAATGGAAGATATATTATAGAAATAAGAGATGATTTTGATTGGTATTAGGAGTGAAAATATGTTGAAATTGAGCTCAAAATAGTGGAAATGTTCTATTTTTGCCGATGTTCAAGAGTAAACAAATCACGTTACGCGTCCAGTGCACATCAACTGGTGGGTATAATATAGTACAGTGGACCCCCGGTTTTCGTGATTTTTTCGTTCCAGAATGCTGTTCAAGTGCCATTACCAAACGAATTTTTTCCCATAAGGAATAATGTAAAGTACACTAGTCCTTTTAGACCCCAAAAATACACTTACAAAAGCATTTAAAAAAAATACACTTACATAAAAGGGCGAGTTTGGAGCAGGACGAACACCGGGGGTCCACTGTATGTTCATGAATGCGCTGATATTTATACAATTATTACAGTACTGAATAACAGTAAATCTTCCATTTTTTTTTTTGTGAATAAAAATTCTTTGCGTGAATAAAAAATCAAAATGAAAGTCATATGTAAATACAGTGGTACCTCTACTTACGAGCAGCTCCCAACTTGAACAATTATGTAAGTGTATTTTTGTAGGTGTTTTTGTAAGTACATGTATATTTTTGGGGGTCTAAAATGGATTAACCTAATTTTCATTATTTCTTATGGGAAAAAATTCCTTCGGTATCGGCACTTGAATAGCCGTCTGGAATGAATTAAGCTCGTAAGTAGAGGTACCACTGCATTTTTGTAATATCTAATTCATATGTAAAGCCTGGAAACAACTGATGAATAGAGAAAATGTTATTTTAGTGCCAGGAATGCCTGCTTTGTTTATTTTGGACCCTATTTTGAAGCTGGAATATTTTGAAATTTTTGTGAAATTTGCCAAATTACCAATTTCTGATCACTTTATTGGACATTATTATTATTATAATCAAATAGAAGCGCTAAACCACAGGGGTTATACAGCGCTGCAGGTTATTGTAGGATGCAGGGAGAGCGGGTTGTAAGAGGGAGATGGATGATTAGTAGGGTATGGAGTGCAGCATGACGGTGGATAGTGCAGGGATAGAAGGTAGCAAGAGATCGAGGTAGAAGGGACTGAGGGAGGTGCTTGAGGTGTAATCTTCAGAGTTTGTGTAGTAAGTCAGTTTCTGTCAAAAGTCAACAAGAGAGTCAGGATTAAAGGAGGGTCCATCTGCA